>JAMKCH010002800.1:0-51277 GCA_023653785.1 Ophioderma brevispina
AATGATTCAAGTGAAATGGACATGTTTGAAACTGTCATTATGGGAGTTAACACAGGTCTCTGGGAAGCAGTCTTCGTATGTCTAGAGGAGTCACACCCGTAGGAGTGGACTTCATTTATTGAGAGTCACCAAAGGTTCACACATGACGTGTTATTTAGGACAACAAGTGGTTGTCAAAAGATCTTTAAATGTCAAGTGTCAATTAGACTGAATGAAATTAATTACTGCTGAATATTGATGCTCTTATAGAATGATCCCATTCCTTTCTCAACGAATGTAACTGGAAGTTACCAAAATAACATTCCATGTGCGAGGAAGAATACAAGATTCTCCAAGTATTTAGATAAACAAAAATGTTGCTGGTCATTTTTATCCCCCAGATAAATAAACAGCATGGGGATATTATGGACAGCAGTTCCCTGTCTTTTGGTTAGTCTGTTGTTGTGTGTGTACGTGGTATGATGTGGTGTGGTGTGGTGTGTGGTGCATTTGTTTTCACCTCCAATCCTGAGGACAAAACACCGACTTTTCACTGTATAAACAAGGACTTCGTTACAACCGAGTACGTACCGCGTTGAACGATGTTAAATAATCTAAGTATTGCTTTATTCCGTAATTTACTTTATAACGGAATAAACTGCAATATAAATTAGTTTACTCCGTAATTACTTTAAAACGGAATAAACTGACATATAAATGCAGTTTATTTCGAGTTTACTTGCTTACGGATAAACTGCAATTCATATTGCCGTTTTTATCCGTAAAATATTAGATAAGTAAAATTATTAGGCTGAGGCGCAAAAACGTAGCTAAGCGACTATAGGCCTGCGGCGCAAAACAGTTAGCTAAGCGACTATATAGGCCTGCGGTGCAAAAACAGTTAGCTTAGCGACTATAGGCCGCGGAGCAAGCTTGTTCCAACAACTTTTACCCTTAAATTTCCCTCCTTACTTCAAGCCTGCCTCTTTAAGGGGCTATCGGTCGGCGACGCTAGCGAGTTATATAAAAAAAATTAGATAGTAAATTTATAGGACTGCGGCCGCAAGACAGTTATTAATCAAAATATGGCCGCCTTCTCCTCCCACCCCCCCCTCCCATACCCCCATGGCGCTTTAAAATCATGATATTTATGAAATTACTATTAAACTGAAACTAAATTTGGCAGTTATCCGTAATTACTTTATTCGGATAAACTGCAATTCATATTGCAGTTTTAGTCGTAAAATATTAGATTAGTAAATTTATAGGCCTGCGGCGCAAAACAGTATTAGCTAAGCGGGATATATAGGCCTGCGCGCGCAAAAAACAGTAGCTAAGCGACTATATAGGCTTGCGGCGCAAAACAGTTACCTAAGCGACTCTATAGGCCTGCAGCGCAAGCTGTTACATTTTACCCCATAATTCCCTCATTCTTCAAGTACTTCCCTCTTTAAGAGGGGACTATCCGGTCTGCGACGCTAGCAAGTTATATAAAAAATATTAGATTAGTAAATATAGGCCTGCGCGCAGACAGTATCTATATATCCAAAAAAAATGGAGGCCTTACCCTCCCAACCACCCCCCCCATACCCCCATGGGCCGCTTTAAAATCATGAATATTTATGAAATTACCTCATAAATACTTCAAAAAATTTCATCAAATATTCATTAAAATCTCATAAATATTCATTTACAAAATACTAAATTTATAGGCTGCGGCGCAAAAACAGTACTAAGCGACTTTAATAGGCCTGGGCGCAAAACAGTTAGCTAAGCGACTTTATCGGCCTCGGCACCAAGCTAGTAGCTAAGGACTTTATAGGCCTGCCGGCGCACAAGCTATTACATTTTCCCCATTAATTCCATCATTCTTCAAGCCCTGCCTCTTAAGGAGCTATCGGTCTGGACGCTAGCGAGTATATATATACAAAAAAATTAATAACTAAATATAATATTAGTAAACATTTATAGGCTGGGCGCAAGACAGTTATCTAATTAAAAATTAAAATGCGCATTACCCTCCCCACACCCTCTATAACCATCCCATACCCCCTATACCGCCATGGGTGCTTTCTACACTTAATATATATTAGCTTATTCTTTCTATAGTGTCAATTTTTCATTTAAAAGGTCATCCGAGGTTCAAAATCATTGATATTCATTGAAATTACATCAAATATGTCAAAAATCTCATAAAATTCCATATAGGCCCTAAATGTCTAAGCAAATTTTGTTAAATTTAAAGTCCTGTTTGGCGGTCTATATGGTAGGGTGTGGTGTGGGTGCTGTGTGGGTGTGGTCGTGTATCTCGGGTGTGTGTGTCCCAGTTTGGTTAAGTTAACTTGGTTAGGTTGACTAGAAAGGTGAACTTCTACCGATCCCAATGTCCAAATTGACAAAACTTAGTATGTGGGTAGTGGTTGAATGCAGAATACCCACTGTCATCACTATATTTGCACATTAAATGAGTTTCTTTCTTGTCTTTAACTGGTCAGCCACACAAGAGACGTAGGAGCATCAGCATCAGCAGGTCCTAAGATGGAGCTACCAACAGACTCTAGAACAAGCCATCATCAATGGGACAGTTAGAACTAGAGGAGCAGGAGAAAAACTTTCTCAAGCAAGCTACACAGGTCAAGCATGGATAGACTGCTATGAGAATGGTGGAAAAGTAGGACGAGTAACAGTAGAAAGAAGAACAAGAGAAGGAAAACTTTCTCAAGGCAAACTACACAGGTTCAATGCAGGGGATAAACTGTGATTGAGAATGGAAAAAAAACAAAGGTAGGGATAAGTAACAGTAGAAACTAGAGAACAGAGAAAAATCTTTCTCAAGCAAGCGACACAGGTCAATGCATGGGATAGACTGCAGATTGGAGAAAGGAGAACAGAAAAAGAAAGAAAAGGTAGGACAGTAAAAACAGCTATTCCTTGTGAAATCAATATCACTCTGGAAGATTACTGAACTCTGTTACAAAAATAGTTTAGATTGTAAATGATGTTTCTGTGAAAGAAGTAAATGAAATCTTTCACATAAAGGCAATGGCGGGGTAAAAATCCCGCCTAATTTTGTTCTTGGGCATTTGGGGGTACATGGACTTGATTTGGGGCTAAAATTGGTTTAAAATCTCTAAAAGTGGACCTAACCCTGTCCCTAAAATGTCCCTTTTGGGACTTTTTGAACATCTCATCACATCTGATCTCATCAAATGCAAAAAGTGGACTTTCTGTCAAAATTTATCTAAATTTTGGACCTTTTAATAAAAAAATAGCAAAAAGAACTTATTTTCCTCCTTTGTAGAATTTGGGGGTTCAACTGCACCCACCACACCCCATGCATATGTGCCCAGTTTCCTGTCGAATTTTAAAGGGGGTACATGTGAAACTCTTTCCGAAAAAAACCCAAAATTTAGCCAAAAGTGTCAAAATACAGTAAAAACAAATCCTGTGTTGTAATATTTTTTTGTCACCAACAAACAAAAATGCATAGCATATAAATCAAATGGTACCACATAACAGCCTCTTCAGTCAAGTTTTCTAATTCATATTCATACTTTAAAGAAATATAATTATCTCTTCATGTGAATTATTACACATATTGTATGGTTTAAATCGTTTTCTTAACATTTTTGTAGATAACATCACTTCACAATGATATGGAGAAAGTCAAAGCAGACCAGCAGAGGTAACTGAAATGAATTATTATTTAGAGATTAAAGTATGTCAAGAGTAGAAAAGAAAATATTCACACAAATGCAATTAACACCCATCATTTTTCCTTTTTTGAAATCATTTTGGAGTTTTAGATCTTGTACATTTTCCCAACATAAACAGCGACAGAGTTTTGACAACTGATTTGGAATATTTAGTCCACTAACTACATCCTGTGTAAATTTTGCGAAAATTTCATTGCGGGCAAATATGTTTCTTAAAATTCCAGTTTTCCACATCTTTCTATGGAAAATGGGCATATAGAGGGTGCTATAACATACAAATCATGACCTTTGTAGGCCTATATGGCAAGATTCCCGCAATGGGTTTTTTCTGATTTTTGCAGAGATAATAGCTCTTGCATGACCCTACCTATATCAGTTGTCAAAATTGTGTCGCCTCTGCTTAAAGTCCTTCTAAAAATAAGACAATTTGTATGGGGTCAAACAGCTGTGATATATTGTGTCCTCTGTTTGATATAGATTAGAGCATGAGTTGGATTACATAGTAGCCCAACAGAGGGAGCTAGAGGACATGCTTGTTCCGTTAGAGGAGACTGTTGCTGCACAACAACAAGGATCAATATACACACAACACGCTGACTTGGAGAGAGAAAGGACGTAAGTACTTCAATTTTTTCATTTATGGTGTGCGGTCACTTCTAGCAACAATTCTAGTGTCACCTACACTACTGCTTATCAAACCATGCATTCGCATACAAAGTATCACACTACACCTGAACTTCTTAAATACCAAGCACTGAAGTATTGTAGTAGTAAAACCAAAGTTTCAAATCCGGTCCCTGCTAACGAGGGTGGCCGGATTCACCTCACATTCACAGCAATACTGCTGTGTGTGAGGATTTATTGGCACAAAAGATAATTGCCCGGATGCCCTTCCTGGCGTCAATGTGCTGGATGGCTGCCGTTAGCTTTGCAGCGCTGACGCCCTTGACGTTGTGGGTCGATCTTTTACATTCTACCAGGGTAACCAGCTACCCTCCTAATCAGATTTCCTTAGAAACCTGATGGGGTGACAGTTTAGCCGCCGCCAACCCGGCCCTGGGATAGGTAGTACTGGTTACCAGGATACCAGTAGCAGGCCCTCAAAGGAAACCTGACCTGACTTGAAGTCACCTGATAATGAAACTTAATTTATAGCAGATCCATTGTGAATCTCACAATAAAGCACCTATTGACTGGTGAATCTCAAAATAAAGAAACTTCGGGCAATCTTCCTTAACCTACTTGTATGTGCTGTCTGTCATTTGCTTGTTTTTTAAAATAGGGACAAAGCCACCAGTGTCTCTTTAGGTATGTTTCTGTATACCAAGTGACAAGGGTCCTTGACCCTTTTGTAGCAGTTGGGGTGAAGCACTCAGTTGTGGTGAAGCACTCAGTTGGGGCTATTGTTCGTTAGTCGTGAAAAAGCACTAGGGTGGGTGAATGGAGGGTGCTGTGTGTACCAATAGGTCATAGTCTTAATCAAAAATAAATAAAAACAGGGCAGATGGTACTGAAAGTCTCACTTCTCCCCTTCGCCTGCTTTTAGAAGCAACAGTGAAGACAATTTGTGCCTACCAGTTTAATTGCTTGCTTAAAAATATTGTGAAGCTCGAATTTGTAGACCTTTATGCCATTAATTGGGTGTATCACAAGTTCCTGACCCCACCACTACTGAAATCATGTGCTTGCCACTGTGTATACCCGGTTTAGATAATAAAATGCCCTTCTGTAATGTTTGTGTGTTTTGCTAAACCTGCTTTAGGTACCAGTTAGCTGAGAATACTGATGGCCAGTTGAAGAGAATGGTTCAAGATTTAAAGGATATCATAGACCACTTGAACACAGCCAACACTCCGATGGATTCCAATGATCCTGTAAGTAAAAACATTATACAAACAATGTATCATGACCCCCACACAAACTGTAAAACTTGCAAAATATGAAAAGAGGTTCTACACCTGGAAAATTCACAGCAATATTGCTGTGTGAGGATTTATTGGAGCATGCCCTTCCTGACATCAATGTGCTGGATGGCCACCATTTAGCTCTCCAGAGCTGATGCCCTTGTAGGTAGATCTTCTTTTTAGTTCTACCAGGGTAACCAGCTACCCTCCTCATCGGATTTCCTTAGAAACCCGATGGGGATGACGGTTTAGTCACGACAACCGGCCTGGGACAGTGGTATGGTTACCAGGACCCTAAGTGAACAATCACTTATAGCTATTATCACTATTGAGATCATTTTTTGGAATAAAATTGAATCGACTAAATCAATCATTTTTTTTTTTTTTTGCAATTTCCAATGTTTCTTCTCTATCAGAATTAAATAAAATAAAAACATTCAAAACTTGGGGATTTCAAAAAGGGGTTATTGGTAAATTTCAAACAGTGATCTGTGGGTGGTGCAAAAACCAAGTATACACCAATGAGCTACACTATCCAAGTCAGCATATAAGACTTACGCAAATTACAGGTAGTAGGAAAAAACATATAACAAGGAATAGTGTGACCGGAAGGTAGCTCCAACTGTGGGGCACATGTGGTGCAGTGGATCAGCGCTCGCCTATAAGCATAAGGTTGTAGGTGCGAGCCCTGTTGTCACCAATGTGTTATGCATTTGGGCAAAGGCACTGTACCTTGCTGGCAGCTCTCCACC
This sequence comes from Ophioderma brevispina, assembly GCA_023653785.1. Lineage (NCBI taxonomy): Eukaryota > Metazoa > Echinodermata > Ophiuroidea > Amphilepidida > Ophiodermatidae > Ophioderma > Ophioderma brevispina. Next base: position 6,352 of record JAMKCH010002800.1, read on the forward strand.
CCAGGAGTTAAAAAGGGGGTACCGGCAAATGCTGGAATGTTATTAAACACCGCTGAGTGGGCGGAGTGGTGAACACCAACAGCAACCTTATATGATGGATCTGGCCCAAACGTTAGAGACGGAGGATGGCACTCAGCCCGCGGGTACACCATTTACGATTAGGTACCCCCATTCACTTTGGAGCATGAGTTGCAGAAGGACTTGGCATAAGTACATTATACCCTTTGAACCTACTATTATATGGTGTGCTTTATTCGTTAACAAAAAGTGACATTATCTTTATAAAGTGAACATATCGTGGATAAAGTGAACAATATCTTGGAACCTTGCTGCTAGAGATCTGGTTTGGAGAGACTCTAAAATAACATGCAATATTTGTGAAACTTCAGCTTGGATTAATCTGATGGGGCATTAAATCATTTGTACTTCTTGTTAAATTTGCTTTGACTAACAAATGTGAAATTGTCTCTTTGTACTATGTCAGATGAACCAGATTGCCAAAATCCTAAGCTCACCCTGGATTCCTTACAGTGGATTGATTCAAACTCAGGTAAATGAACATGCAAACTACAAATGTTTTCACATAGCAGTAGGGGAAAAGAGAATAGACTGCAAAGTTTCTTCCTTAAAAACTAAGATGAATTAGTTCATGAAATACCTATACTTCTTTGAATAAGGTTTACCATCACCAGGTGGTAATAATATTCCACCATCCTTGAATGATTTGTGGAAAATTACTATGAAACCATATGCCCTTGTTATATTTCTCTATCTTGATTAAAGGTCCATGGTCCGATCACTAATAGCCTCATCCCCAGGGACCCCAGATTTTACCGGAAGTGGTTGAAATTTTGGTATCAGAAGAAAGCTACTATTTTTCTCATTTACCCTGTGAAATCTTAGAGCTAAAGGATGTTTGTTTCGGATGTTATGAGCGAAAATATGCTCCATGGGGGTTACAAAATCACGTTTTTAGCTCTCACTTCAAAACGGGTCGAAATATCGGCGCGAAACATTACAGATGGGGTTTTGGGGTGAAGACCATTCTACCAAGATGAAAAATTATAGAATTAAAATTGAGCCATCCCCCTTTAGCTAAATTTAATGTCTTCAGACAAGACATGTTTGATTAATGTGTTGAATTAGTCATTTGAAAGTTAATTAAGCCACATAAGAAAAAAAGAAAAAAAAAATATTGGGAATTAAACTAAAGACCTCCAGCCACTGCTCTACCACTAAGATGTCAGAACAGTCTTATCAAACCAAAGAATTAAGAGCCAATTTTTTCTAGGTTGACAAACTCATGGACACGGCATCTCACCGATTTTTCTTAAACTTTGTGAGGTAAAAGACATTTGGTCCCAATGTAAGAATATGACATTTAAAAATTCAGCATTTGTCTGTTGCCATGGTAACGGCCCTTTCTTGTTTTTGCTGATTTACGGGTCTAGGATACCCCAAATTAGCTAATTTCGTTACTAAAAAACAGCATTTTCAAACAAAATGGTACATCAAGACGGTAGATATTTTTATTAAACTGACTTCATGGATAAATACCTTCATGTTTACACTAACTGTCATTAAATTTAAACGAGTCGGGGTTGCCAGCTTCTTATGCTGTTGCCACGTTGAAATGCAGCATTTCACGATATATGAAAAAATGGGCAAGGTAAAATCCCGAAAAAGCAGATGGAATACTTTTTACAATCTCTCTGTCTGTCTTTCTGTCTGTCTGTGTCTGTCTGTATCTGTCTGTGTGTGTGTGTGTGTCTGTCTGTCTGTCTGTTCACACTTGCGAAAATATTCCTTTTTGCCAAACGTTTGGGCTGATTGCAGCAAAAATCTGTCAGAAGAACCACTAACCTAAGGCCCATATGGGTGTTCACAGATTTGGGTCAAAGGTCACATGGGCCAATTAAAGGGGCATTCTTTGAAAATTGATAAATTCCTTCTTGTGCCACAAAGAAATTGCTATGTTCACAAAACCTAGGCACATTATAGGATGTACACAGATTTATTTCAATGATCACCTTATTGTTCAATCGATCAGAAGAACTGCTGACCCAAGGCCCATATGGGATGTTCAGATTTGGGTCAAAGGTCATGTGGGCCAATTAAAGTAGTATCCCTAGATAATTTATCATTTACACAACTGTTTTTCATGTGTTTCCAAAAATTATGACCAATGCTCAATTCCAAATTAAAGGGGCATTCGACAAGTAGGACATCATCACTAACTTCTGACTTAAGTTGTGACTTCTGTCTTTTTGTAACATGTTCTATAACTTAAAAATATATCCATATCGCAATTATCAGTTGATTCTAGCAACATGTTTTCATAGCTTATTTCCCAGAGTTTCTTATACGCCAGTACTATAAATACAGTAAATACAGTATTGTGCGTTTATTGACGTCTACTGAGATAAAAAAAAGAAATGCCATAAATATGCAGATTTCTCCAAAACAAACCTGAGTTAGAAGATATGAATTAGGTGACAGTCATTTACCCATGTAAACACTTTTCATTATATAAAGATTCAAATAGTTTAAGAGAGATTACATAGCAAAATCTTGCTTATAATTAGTAAAAAACAATTCTGTTTTGTAAATCATATAACTGAGGTCTGATTACCTTTCCAATGTTGACTGAAACATATGCATTACCTTTCTAGAGAAATGGAATGCCCCAAAATACAAATACCCTATAAAGAAATGGTACAGCCATTGACCCCAGGTCACTCCCAGAATCCCTACTATCTGCCTCACTTTCGTTTTGGCACAGACCAGAACGGATGTGTTACTCGTGCTCGTCACTGCCAAAACTATAGAGATATACTTAGCTAGATTCGCTCTCAATCTTGGAATACTCCTTTACCAATACCAGCCTTTCTTGACTTCATCAGACTATAACTAAGAAAGTACAAGCCTGATGTCAACTTTTAGTTTAAGATACTAATTTCCCTGTTGACTTGCAATGATAGAAATAATATTTAATTTTCCACAGCAAAGGAATACATAAAATTTGATGGGAAAAAAGTAAAATTACCACTTTTTTAGGCAAAAATTTGTGACATTTTTAAGTCATTGTTAATATCTTAGACTACAGCCTTGAATTGGGGTAACATATTTTGTACAGGCTCATAAATGATAGATAACAATCTGATTTTGAAAATAAAAATCAAAAATCATTCAAAAGATGATTGTTAGTAGGCATAAGTGAATCTCTAAAAATGTGTTCCCGTGTAATGTTTGGTGTCCCCAAAATCAGTTACATAGGAAACACTGACTTTTGAGTGTATAACCCATATTACTTTTCCAAAGTGAGTTTTTTCTGATAGCCTTTACATAGTGTTTGATGTTCAGAAAGAATAATTAGCAAAAGTAAAGAAAATTTTGAAAATATAGCCATTATTATATTTTGCGTTTGACTTTGGTGTCCCCCAAAATGTTACATTGTCATGATTGTGACATACCATTGCATCCATTTTCTAATCTTATTGTATGTTATTTGCTAAAAATTCTACTTAATTTATATTCCTATACATACATTAATAAAAAGTGACCACTTCAAAGCACACTTTGAAAAAAAATGGTAAATAAACATTTGGTGTCCCCAGTTACACGAGAGACATTGTAAAGTCATTGTTCTGGTATTACATTCTAAAAAAGAATTTTATTAGCTGAATAGATTACTGACTTGCATTATGACCACTCTTTCTGAAATAAAAATAATATTTAACTTAATTCTAGGGTGCTCAAATGGGAACTTTGCATTTTGGTGTCCCCTGTTACACAAGAAACGCCATTTTTGCCCTCTAAACCAGTATGTTGATTGCTTTTCTGCTCTGAATTTAGTTCTGTGTATTTGGTTTATCCCCATTTTGAAGGGACTTTCTCAATAAAACCATTCTAATAGTAATTTTCAACAAAACGATGATTAACTGATTTTAGGGCAAAATAAGTATGTCACAAAGTGGGTCCCTTATTTATGGAAGTATCCATATAAACTACAATTATTGTCCAATTGTCCGCAGGCATTCCTTCGACAAGCGCACCAGTGGTGCTGTAGCTCAGCAGGTCATTAATATGGGCCTTTGGTCAACGGTTCTTCTGACTGAGGCTGGTGATTATATCAATTGATTTGTAGCACAAGAAGGAATTTAAAAATCTTCAAAGAATGCCCCTTTAATCGGCCCATGTGACCTTTGTGTACACTCATATGGGCCTTGGGTCAGCAGTTCTTCTGAACGATTTTCGCAAGCATTTGGCAACAAGAAAAATAGAGACAGTAGTCCCAAATAGGTCGTCCGATTTTGTGTTCAAAAAACAAGAGGAATGTAATGACCCTAAGTAACCTCTGACATGACAAATGACAATTGACCCTCACATGTCTTACCCACATAAGAGCCACTGCACTAAAACGCTACAGTAAGTTGAAAAAATGCAAACCAAAAGGTGTATACAAGAGCAATATAATGACCCCAAGTGACCCCTGAATGACCTTCGACCTCCTCCTCTTTTACCCCACATAAGAGCCCTTGTTTCAATGTATAAAGCACACTAAGCATGAACTTGATCTATCACTCCACTAAAAAAGTAAAAGTTGAAAGTGTCCACCAAAAGGTGTATACTAAATGACACACACACACACACACACACGAATCATGCCGACGTAAGGGCTTTCCGAATGCATCGGACAACTTAAAAATGATAAATTATCAAGGAATATCAATTTAATTGGCCCACATGACCTTTGACCCAAATCTGTGAACATCCCATATGGGCCTTGGGTCAGCAGTTCTTCTGATCGATTGAACAATGAGGTGATCATTGACATAAATCTGTGTACACCATATAATGTGCCTAGGTTTGGTGAATATGGCAATTTCTTTGTGGCACAAGAAGAAATTTATAAATTTTCAAAGAATGCCCCTTTAATTGGCCCATGTGACCTTTGACCCAAATCTGTGAACACCCATATGGGCCTTGGGTTAGTGGTTCTTCTGACAGATTTTTGCTGCAATCAGCCCAAACGTTTAGCAAAAAGGAATATTTTCGCAAGTGTGAACAGACAGACAGACACACATACAGACAGACAGACAGAGACAGACAGATAGATTGTAAAAAGTATTCCATCTGCTTTTTATAGCCCCAAAATATATTATTAGACACTAATGTAATGTTTTATAGCTAAATAATACCCTAAAATATGCCAAAACGCCTTATCACAAATCCCCTGATTTCTGTGTCACGTGACAAGTAAACGCGTACTTTGCTCACAAATTTTTTTCAATCAATTTGAAGAGCGTTAAGTCAACATTACATGCACAAAATCAAATAAAAAAATAATCACCCATTTTGGAGAAAATGGGATTTTACCTTGCCCATAAAATTTTGAGTTTTTTCATATTTCGTGAAATGCTGTATTTCAACGTGGCAACAGTATAAGAAGCTGGCAACCCTGACTCGTTTAAATTTAATGACAGTTAGTGTAAACATAAAGGTATTTATCCATGAAGTCAGTTTCCTAAAAATATCTACCGTCTTGATGTACCATTTTGTTTCAAAATTCTGTTTTTTAGTAATGAAATCAGCTAATTTGGGTTATCCTAGACCCGTAAATCAGCAAAAACAAGAAAGGGCCGTTACCATGGCAACAGACAAATGCTGAATTTTTAAATGTCATATTCTTACATTGGGACCAAATGTCTTTCACCTTACAAAGTTTAAGAAAAATCGGTGAGATGTCGTGTCCATGAGTTTGTCAACCTAGAAAAAATTGGCTCTTAAGTAACGTACCTGGGTAACGTATCTGGTCGGCCTTTTTCTTAATCGTGCCGTTCTTTTTGAAGTACATGCTTTACCAACTTAATCTCTATATCTTATTGGGTATTACCATCATACTTAAGCAAGGTGTGGTATTCGACTTTATGTATCACGGTGTTTAGCAAGAGAGCAGCGAGAGGTAGGTAACGTATCTGGCGCGGTATGAACGTAACGTAAGGGGGTTTCTTTCATTACCAGGCCTGGAAAGCGTTACTTCAAAACCAGATTTTTATCGCATATTGGAAAAGTCTTCTACCGTTATTTTTGGCAATTTTGTATCAATTCAAATTATGGCAACGTATCTGGCTGCAATATTGGCGACATGCTCTCAGAGAACTCTTACGAAACTTAAATAATCCAATATTATCGTGTTTTTAACTTTATAATTAGTGCATACAAAGCTGATTATGTCACTTGTCTCTTCCAACCGGAAATCTGCTACACCCTACCCAACGTCAATCACGCTTCCACAATTCCAAAGCCTATTGCACGATTGCTACAAACAAGGACTGTATGAAATATTCCTTCTTTCCACGAACTGTGTCTGACTGGAACAAGTCTTCAAAGAAGCCATAAAAGACTACGTTAAACAAAAAGAACTACATTAAAAACAACACATGCGCAATCTTCCTGACCGCTTGAATCCTCAAGGATTGTTGGCCAGTACCAAGACAAGACAAGACAAGAGGCAAATTAAAGCTAATAAAATAAGCTTTCCGATGATACCACATATTGTGAGATATATGTTTCTTAAAGATACAAAATGGCGGACACAATTAGGGTCAATTTTTTTCTGACTCGCCCTGTATAATAATTGTATGGAAGAAACCACGCAATGTTGTGTTGTTTTAAGGGCATCGTAAACGCTTGTCATCTTGCGTTACGTCCAAGATGGAGCCAATATGGCCGTCTTCAAATGTTCAATCTACAAATTACCCTCTGTATATATCTAGTTATATTATCCAGAAATTATGATATAGTACAAATTAAATTATGAAAAATATGACTTTGACAATTAGAAAATAACACCTGGTATTTTTGGTTTGTTAACATATATATAATAATAAATTATGGTAAAATGCCTTCCGTATAAGTTCTTTAAACCACTTTAAATCAATTGACCAAAATCTTCAATTTTGAGCCTGATAACAAATAAAATATATAAATATAAATTTCTAAACATGTCTCATACTTTACTATATAATTTTATAATAATTCCTGGACGATACATAACTAAATATAATACAGACATACTTTAATTTGTAGGTTTTACACAAGCTAAATCTGCAGCCGTATTGGTCACGATCTGGGATTTCTCCATTGTTAACTAAACTGAAATGCCAGACACGAGTTTCTAATGATCAAAGATTTATATCTCAGACATTAGTAGACGCGTTTTATGGGTGATATTACTGGAAGCAAGCCAAAGTTACTCCTATTTATAAGGATGGTGATAAGCTTGATGTAAATAATTATAGACCAATTTCTGTTCTTCCTATTCTTTCTAAAATTATTGAGCGTGCTGTCCATGATCAACTTTATAATTTCTTAACCGAAAACAATATTTTGAATCCATGTCAGTCTGGCTTCAGACATAATCACTCTACCGCTACTTCTCTTATTGATGTTTCTGATTACATTCTGAATAATATGAACCAAGGTCTAGTATCTGGAGCTTTGTTTCTTGATCTCAAAAAAACTTTTGACACCATAAACTATGACATTCTTCTTCATTCAAAAGCTTTGCAGATATGGTGTCACTGGTGATAAATTGGTTCAAATCATACTTAAGTGGTAGAATGTAAACGGTTAATATTAATGCTACACTTTCTGATTTTAGGCCTGTTAACATTGGCATTCCACAGGGTTCTATATTAGGTCCATTGCTGTTTATAATATATGTTGATTCTCTTCCTGAATGTATTGATGGCAAATGTGTTATGTATGCTGATGATACAACTTTACTTTTCACATCATCAGACTCAACATCTCTTCAGTGTCAGATGAATGATAGTTTGTTGAAAATTGCTCATTGGTGTGAAGTCAACGAGCTCGCTCTAAACATTAGGAAAACTAAGTACATGCTTTTTGGAACCAATCATGCCTTGAATAATTTTGACAACATTTCACTTATTTATGGTAATGACACTATTGAAAGGGTCTATAAATTCAAGTACTTGGGGTCATATTTGATCCAATTTTAACCTGGAGCGATCATGTTGATCATATTTCTTCTATTATTTCTAAACGTATTGGTGTTATTCGTAGAGTTAAGTACTATCTTCCTCCAGTCACTTTGAAATTACTCGCAGATGCTCTAGTTTTTCCACACTTTGATTATTGCAGTCCTGTTTGGTCAAACTGCATCTTTGACCATCGTAATTCTCTCCAAATTCTTCAAAACAAACTTGCACGTGTCCTTCTGTCTGCGGACATCAGAACATCCATTTCCGATATGATGAACTCTCTTTGCTGGGAGAGATTGAATGAAAGATGGAAGAAACAACTTCTTATAGTTGTATTTAAATGTCTTCAAAATCTTGCTCCATCTTACCTCTCATCTCAATTTATTTTTACTACTTCAATTCATTCAAAATGCACTAGAAGTCAATCTTGTAATACCCTTGTCTTGCCACCTTGGAATAACAATGCAGGCAAGCGGACATTTTATTATAGAGGTGCATCAGAGTGGAACCGACTTTCATCTGATGTTCGAAGTAATTTGACTTCAATAACTTTAAATGTGTTCAAGTCATTAGTATTTGATCAATATGCCTTCACCTCTAAATTCAAATTCCATTTGCTCTTTGTTCAAATACATGTATCTATGTTTTATATTCCTGTATGTTTATATTGCAATTGTAAATAGTTTTCTTATATAAAGAACACCAAAGTGAACACCAAAATCAGTTTCCAACACCAACTATAATGCTTCAAACCGATGCTTCCCTCAAGGGATGGGGAGCGGTATGTCTGTCCTACATGTCAAGGACAAGCGGACTGTGGTCCGCAAAAGAAAGAATGCTGTACATAAATGTTTTGGATCTGATGGCGGCATAGTTTGCCCTTCAGACTTTGGTGATTCCAATACCTGGAGTTCATGTAAGAATCCAGATGGACAGCTCGATAGCTGTTACCTATATAAATCATCAGAGCGGAACCCGAGAGCGGTATGTCTGTCCTCCATGTCAAGGACAAGCGGACTGTGGTCCGCAAAAGAAAGAATGCTGTACATAAATGTTTTGGAGCTGATGGCGGCATAGTTTGCCTTCAGGCTTTGGTGATTCCAACACCTGGAGTTCATGTAAGAATCCAGATAGACAGCTCGACAGCTGTTACTTTTATAAATCGTCAGAGCGGAACTCGCTCTCGCCAAATGGCTTCAACTGCAAGAAGCATTTGGGAATGGGCCTTAACAGCCAGTTATGCATATCAGCCGAACACCTACCAGGTGTCCAAAATTCAAATGCAGACAGTCTGTCTAGAAATTTCAACGACAACCTAGGATGGTGTCTTGAATGCAAGGTTTATCTCAAGCTCACAAATAAATTGGATTTCTTTCCCGAAGTAGCCTGTTTGCGACAGGGTTTAATGCACAAACTCAGCGGTTTGTGTTCTGGAAACCAGACCCTCTGGCTTGGAGGGTAGATGCTTTTGCAATTCAATGGGGAAATCTAAAGGCATACGCCTTCCCTCCATTTTGTCTGATCAACAGCGTTCTCGAGAAAGTGGACTACGATCAAGTCCTTATGTTAATAATAGCACCAGTTTGGTAGACCCAAACCTGGTATCCAAAGTTTGTTGAGAATGTTAGTATGCGAACCAGTGTCATTGCCACAAGATCACAATCTTCTTCTACTGTTGCACTCGCAGGGAGAGCATCCTCTTCAGAGTTCTGATCCTAGCAGGATGGCTTGTGTCAGCAAACAGCTGGCGCAAGAATGAATTCCAAATGAAGCTGCCGATCTTATTCTCGCATCTTGAAGAGATGGTACCCAACTACAGTATGCAGGAGCATGGAAAGAGTGGGTTCACTGGTGCTCTGCAAGAAAGGTTAATCCCCTTCGTGCTTCTATATAGCAGATATCTCATTATTTCTGTCTTTTTGTTTAAGAGGGGCCTCTCTTATTCCACCGTGAATACATATCGTTCGGCTGTAGGCCTATCTATGTCTCAATTGCCAATTGATAGTGTGCCAGTTGGAAATCATTACTGGATAAGCGCCTTATGAAGGCATCTTTAGTAAGCGTCCGCCAATACCACGCTATGTTCTGACTTGGCTGGTCAGCACTGTATTACGTTATCTTAAGGGCCTTCCGCCTAATGGAAATCTGCCTTTAAAGCTTTTACATGGAAAGCTGCTATTTTGGTGGCATTAGTGTCGGCTGACAGAGGAGATGCTATTGTTTCTCTCAATCTTGATGTTATGAATAAAGATCAAAGGGTAAATCATCTTTTGGTCACAAAGCCTACAAAGTGTACCCGACCTGGTCGTGGTATGAATCAGATTGATCTACTTAAATGTTTTGGATCTGATGGCGGCATAGTTTGCCCTTCAGACTTTGGTGATTCCAATACCTGGAGTTCATGTAAGAATCCAGATGGACAGCTCGATAGCTGTTACCTATATAAATCATCAGAGCGGAACCCGAGAGCGGTATGTCTGTCCTCCATGTCAAGGACAAGCGGACTGTGGTCCGCAAAAGAAAGAATGCTGTACATAAATGTTTTGGAGCTGATGGCGGCATAGTTTGCCTTCAGGCTTTGGTGATTCCAACACCTGGAGTTCATGTAAGAATCCAGATAGACAGCTCGACAGCTGTTACTTTTATAAATCGTCAGAGCGGAACTCGCTCTCGCCAAATGGCTTCAACTGCAAGAAGCATTTGGGAATGGGCCTTAACAGCCAGTTATGCATATCAGCCGAACACCTACCAGGTGTCCAAAATTCAAATGCAGACAGTCTGTCTAGAAATTTCAACGACAACCTAGGATGGTGTCTTGAATGCAAGGTTTATCTCAAGCTCACAAATAAATTGGATTTCTTTCCCGAAGTAGCCTGTTTGCGACAGGGTTTAATGCACAAACTCAGCGGTTTGTGTTCTGGAAACCAGACCCTCTGGCTTGGAGGGTAGATGCTTTTGCAATTCAATGGGGAAATCTAAAGGCATACGCCTTCCCTCCATTTTGTCTGATCAACAGCGTTCTCGAGAAAGTGGACTACGATCAAGTCCTTATGTTAATAATAGCACCAGTTTGGTAGACCCAAACCTGGTATCCAAAGTTTGTTGAGAATGTTAGTATGCGAACCAGTGTCATTGCCACAAGATCACAATCTTCTTCTACTGTTGCACTCGCAGGGAGAGCATCCTCTTCAGAGTTCTGATCCTAGCAGGATGGCTTGTGTCAGCAAACAGCTGGCGCAAGAATGAATTCCAAATGAAGCTGCCGATCTTATTCTCGCATCTTGAAGAGATGGTACCCAACTACAGTATGCAGGAGCATGGAAAGAGTGGGTTCACTGGTGCTCTGCAAGAAAGGTTAATCCCCTTCGTGCTTCTATATAGCAGATATCTCATTATTTCTGTCTTTTTGTTTAAGAGGGGCCTCTCTTATTCCACCGTGAATACATATCGTTCGGCTGTAGGCCTATCTATGTCTCAATTGCCAATTGATAGTGTGCCAGTTGGAAATCATTACTGGATAAGCGCCTTATGAAGGCATCTTTAGTAAGCGTCCGCCAATACCACGCTATGTTCTGACTTGGCTGGTCAGCACTGTATTACGTTATCTTAAGGGCCTTCCGCCTAATGGAAATCTGCCTTTAAAGCTTTTACATGGAAAGCTGCTATTTTGGTGGCATTAGTGTCGGCTGACAGAGGAGATGCTATTGTTTCTCTCAATCTTGATGTTATGAATAAAGATCAAAGGGTAAATCATCTTTTGGTCACAAAGCCTACAAAGTGTACCCGACCTGGTCGTGGTATGAATCAGATTGATCTACTTAAATTTCGCAAAGATCGACGAGTCCGTGTTTCAAACACTCTGATATTTGCCTGAAGGCAACTAAGTCTGTAAGGAAAGACATGCAATTCCCGTGATTTCAAGGAGCAAGAGCTACTGTAGTCGCTGGATTAAGGTAATTATGAAGAAGGCAGGTTTGATACCTAAATCTTGAGCCCATTCACTAGATCGTCTTCCCTCGGCTGCATACAGCAAGCTTTTTCTGTACCAGATATCCTCAAGCGAGCTGACTGGGGGAAGTGCAAACGCGTTTTTTCTAGGTCCTATAACAGAACCTACTGTGGCAAAGGAGTTTTTACAGCCATACTGTCAATGGATTAGGTCATCGGGTTTTGAATCTACATATTTAAAACCTTATCTACGAGGAACAATGTTATACAAAATAATTGTTACTTTATACAAAGGTAAACTTACCTGCAGGATGATTGCATTATTTTGTAGACTTGGTTTTAAGTAGATAAGGTTTCCAGCCCGAGATATTTTGCTCCCCCCCCCCCAGACAGACGGTCTGGTCTGGTTTTTCCTGTTTTCCTGGTTTATTTTGACCAGAAGGGTGTTTTTATGTGGGGGCCGCGCGGATTATATAGAGGAGTTTTGGACTGTACCATTTTTTCATTTCTTTCAACAAGAAGGGATGTTTTGGCGCCGGAGGGGCGAATCATAGCAAAATCCGATTTAACACCTTAGATACTTCAGACAAGTTCTACAAAATAAATTACATAAATCATCCCTGCAGGTAAGTCTACCTTTGTATAATTAACAATTTTTGGATATTTCTTGCAAAACCTTACCGGACACTTACTAAGCCAGCATTTATAATTACCAATCACAGAGATCAGAAACTAGTCAACCCAACTTTTATCGCTATATTGGCAAATTCAACGCAGGAGAAGAGGAGACATTGGTCAAATTAATTCATGACTCGACATGCATGCGTTACATGTTTCTAAGGGACTTGACTTTGTACATTCTCATGTCTGCCCGCGGGAATTCATCTATTGTTTCATTACTCATATACTTCGAGGGGATATCCTCTACACAGAAAATCGTACGACTTCAGATGCGGGACCAGGACTTCCAAGAAGAAGGTTTAAAACATAATTTAAAAAAATACGACCAATACAATTAGGGGTGTAAATGGCCGGGAGCGGTTGATGAGGGGCTTCACCGCGGTGAAAATCAACCAGGGAAAGCCCCAGGGAATCCCCGTAGCGCGTTGAAAACAAAGTACGCAAAATCAAAAGTCCGATCACTGCACAATCGTGAGACCTATGCTTCATCGCGTACGAGGATTGTTTACACAATGTGTTCTAAGCATATTTTTTGGCCAAATGCCTGGAATATCCGATGTCGGCTCGACTATATGCAATACAGCAGCTATCTTTTTACCACAACGTTGTTAATCATAGCTCCCATAATGGGTCCAGGGCATTGTTAAAGCCTAGGCATATTCATTAATTCATCAAAATATCGAAAAATACAATTAGCGGTGTAAATACGCCTGTTGCATAAAAAGCATTATCAATTTTACCACACGTTTTAATCATAGCTCCATGGGTCCAGGGCAGTGTTACAGGCCTATTCATTTACGTCAAATACCAGACCATTCATCATTAACAAAATTCAGGACCATTCTTTAATTTATATTTTTAAAAAGGGCCTTTGCATCATTACCAATTTAAGTCATTCCCTTCAAGGGTCCTCCCACACGAGCCCGCAAAATCCAACCGGTCACAAACCCACCAAACCACAGATTGCACGAATCCACACGGTCGGTGACCGCTATTGTAAAGAGCAGCCTCCAATTTCTGAATTGTTTGAGAGATTTACAGAGTTACTTGGTAATTAGCTAGCAGTGTTGCATTGAGTATGGTTCAAGGAAGAAAAAAGAAAAGGAAAGTCACAAGTCATAAAACTTAGAATGAAATGAAAACGGTTTAAAAACTCATAGGCATGAGGCCAAAACGCGAAAAAGATGAGTGGATAAGTGAACAGTGGGCACCCCTGGGCAGTACATATTCTTCCGAAATAATTTTCCTAAAATTATAGAAATCAATTCTACGCGTGTTCTCACTTCTAGTAGGTGAATTATTCTCGAGACCAATGAATTAAATGCCATCTCAATTTATGCCATGAATATCAGTGGGACACGGGGTGTACACTTGATTTCATTATTGCTAAGTAAATCCGCTCGGTTAAGTAGAAGACCAAAACACTTCGCAGATTCTTTTCACCTGGAACTGAGAGCCATTGTTAGTCTCCATGCAAACTGAAAGGATTGCGGTGTTATACCATCACCCCGATTAGGGGGAAAAATTTTTTTTAAAAAAGCTTATTTTTTCTGACGTGAACACAAATCGGGCGGGTGAAAAACAATTCAAAAGCTTTCAACGTCATGGCAATAACAATGGCTTGGCAGTCCCAGATAATCTGAAGTGCGTTGTCCTATTCATCCATTCATAACGGGCGGATTTATCAATAGAACCATAATTTGCGGAGTCAAGGGGAACGTGGTGTTACAGCCCTGGGTCACTGATTATTCCGGGAAAAATGGAAATGACATATTCGCACGAAAAGTCACGCATACTAGAAGTGAGAACACACGCGTACAAAATGTAAAATATTAAAGTTATTCCAATAGAGGATAAGGAGAATTTCCCTATTGGCAGATGACTCCACATGTTTTTTAGATGGTCCAACTCTTTTGTTACTGTTTGATACATTGATAGATTTTGGCGCATGTTGGGGATGTCAATTTGTCCAAATCTGAAGCTAGTATATGGATCGGTGCAAAAAGGGGTTCCTAGACTTTCCCTCTCGAACACAAGGCTTTGGCAAACTAACCGTTCAAAACTTAGGGATTAATTTTCCCCCTTAAGCTCAGTTATATGTTTGAATCTCAATTATAAAGTTTTAAAAAGCCAATTTTAAAAAGAAAATATTTCATGATTCTGAATATTTGGAAATTGGTATGGATGGAAAGCTTAAGTAACGTGATTAATATAAATCAAAATAAGTTGAAATTGTCCACATTTGTTGAGTATTTGGCCCTTTTAATTATCCGCCCAATAGCTTGACTCGCAAAGGATTCCGACAAATCCACATCGCAAATGGTGACGTCAAAGTGATGTACCATCATATCGCAGTGTTGCCACTTTCCTATTCGAGTGAACTGCGGGGGGGGGGGGGTAGGACATGGCCATCCCTAACAGGCTACCATAGTAATGCACGTAGCAGTTCCACAAATTTCGTTGAATCCCAAAAGCGCACATCGAGCACTGGGGTCGTATCCTACCCCCCTGTTAATCTGCGATCGATGTGTCTTTTTTATATCAATAATCATTAAAACACAACGAAATGAAACACAATATGTCATTCTGTAACTTTATTTTCCAATTTTATTACTACTTTTCCGTATCCCATCAATTTACAGTGTCAGCAATAAACAATTCGAGTCAACACGATCTTTTGGTCATCACTTTGACGTCACGAGGAGAGCAAAAATTGGGCGCTTTTGATCATTCCGCAAATGGCGAAAAATCCGCCCGTTTCTTCGTATGTAAAAAAAGCAAAAAGTAAAATGCCTCTATTTTTTTAATTTTACATCAAATTGTATTATTTTTTCGGGAATCTGTCGTGATGTATGTACATATATTTATGAATTAAGTCAACTGAGCTTGACAAAAATCTGGACATATTTCCTTTAAGCAGATCGAAGGAACCTTAAATTGTTGGCGTACCAGAAATTTTCTATGATGGTAAACTATTTGTTATTATAGTCGGGTATGTTTGTACCCCCGTGCACGACCCCCCACAGAACTTACCCACCCCTCCACTTTTTAATTTTAGGTGCCTTTTATGGTCCTAAAACACTTTTAGGATGTTTAACTGAAAAAATCCCGATGGTCTCGAAATCCAAGATGCCGCATGATGGCTGCCACAATTGGTCAAAATTGAAAAGTCATATATCAGCTAAGTAATAACCATAAACGCATCAGAAAATGGTTCGCTTATATGTTTGCAACCCTCCAAATTCATTTTTGGTATTGTTTTGCCTATAATCTTCAAAGTAAGATGCGGACCAATATGGCTGCCAAAGTAGTGAAATGTGAGAAAACTTGAATATTTATCAATAACAATTGAATGAAGAATAAATGAGATGATCAATAATGTTTTAATCCCATAGAGAACAATTGAACGCCATACTTGTGTTCTGTTTTTCACTGGCCCTAAGTCAGATGGCCGCACAATGCTCTAATTTCAGAGAAAAGTCATGCTTAGTGGCTGAAGTGGTAAATGATAACATATTTCCATATTTAAATTGGTTATCCACGCTTTAAACACCCACACACTGTATAAAAATAATACACTTTCGATGGCAATACAGGTCCCTCTAAAACAACTGATTCGATATGTCCCTACATCGTGTCCACATGGTCTGTAGGAGGCGGCATATCCTGAATCTGGCCTATTCCAATGCGCTGTCTGTTAATTTGCAAGCTTGCTGTGAGGAAAGCAAGACCACTAGTTATATAAATACAAAAATCCCATTTTTCGATAAAGCCTCCACATCGTGTCCAACCCAGTTCTGTAGGAGGGGGTAAATTCTGAATAGTCACATCTGGTCCTATTCCCTTTGCACTGTCCTGTAATTTGCACGCCTGTTGTGAGGAAGCAGAGACCATGTTCTTATAGAAGGGTGTATATTCTGATAGCACATCTGGTCCTATTCCCTTTGCAACTGTCCTTTAATTTGCACGCCTGTTGTGAGGAAGCCAGAGACTGCTTTGAATGGTGGAAACTTAGAACGGTCAACTTTAAGATGATTGCTCCTAATTGTCTTGGCTATCATCAACCATCTTCTTAATCACGATGGCCATTACCGTGACCTTGGGCATTCCATAGCGGAAACATACAAATGTTTTTCATCTATTCCTCACCATCTACTTCTCCCCACCTTGCAAAACACTCCTGATAACTCAGTGACTATTCAGGATATACCAACTTCCACAGACTTTGGTTGACACGATGTGCCAGACTTATCGAGCCAGTTTTGTCAGAAATACCCGTATTGCCATCAAGTCTTGCAAACATCTTGGCTGAAGTCAAGAGAGGAAATGTCACATGAGGAAGTTAATGATGTGGATGAAGATGGTCCATACTGGCAGCATCAGCTGTCTGGCATAATCTGATCTTGTCCCACGCGGGGCCCGCTTCCTGGCTTGTTTTGGTCTCCCCCTTTTTTGTGTAGGGGTGGGGTCGGAAAAAATTGTCCTTCTTCTGCCATTTCAACATAGTCGGCCTTGAGTGTCAGTCGCTGCGGCGACACCCGGTGACATCAGCGCTTCTTATGAGACTTCCTGATCGCGTTCTTCAGATTTTTCTGGCACCATCTCCCGGGACAATTTTTCGGCAGAGAGCAAGCCAGTGTGAACGGTGAGAAAAATTTACCTCCCACCCACCCAATGCTAAATTCTGGGTAGGGTGGTGTGTGCCCCTGAAGGCGCAGAGCTCTTCTGGGTGTAGTTTGCCCAGAGCGAGTGTAGGGCAGGCAGGGCAGGTACCCTGGTGGGCTGGATTTATTGCCACTCAGCACAAATGTACTTAACAGTACTGGTCCAGTGTGGAACTCGAGAATGGAACAACTGAGGTGGTTTTTGTGGCAAATTGCAGAAGTATCGGCAATAATTTTTGCAGTATGGTTGGGTTGTGTTTTGATGAGATTCCACTTTATGAGGGAGTTTGGCTTTGGAGCTGTTTTGAGCAGGCGCGTAGTGAAATAGAATATGAAGTCCCTAAGCTGTGCGGGGTGGTTTTGGGTTGTTTAACAACTCCGCTTGCATGGATGCTTAGAAATTAGAAAATTGGTGTGGTTGTGATGGAAATCAGGTGTTGTTTCGAATTGGTGCCTTTGTAAACGCTATGATGACTTTATCGTTCGTATTATTTGTGGTATTGTAGAGATGGGCGGTGCCCCTTGTGGCTAGTAATGGCATTGCGGTATGCTGGGTTGTGATGTATATGTTTGCTCTCTTGCCAGCTCTACTGATTATTTTCCTTTGCTGTGTAGCACTCACCACATTCTTTTAGGTTTGGTCAAGAGGCCTTCGGTCATGTCTGTGGACAAGAATCGGATGTGTTTTTCCGATCTTGGTGGCTATGACAGCAACTAAATCCCATGTCAGCGGCAGCATACAATCGCTACCAAATGCCTATAGAATTAATATTTTTGAAGATAACCACCTCCAATTTTATAACCAAGTTGTATTTCGTTTTATTTACTTGACAGCTGGGTAAAACGCGGTCAATCGCTAAAATAAAAGTCTAGAGGTTACATTTTGCTTTATTTGAGATATCTTCCAGATTTTTTGTTTTACGCAAAATGGTATTTTTTTTATTTACACAACCCAAGTGGTGGTCCACACAAGCATGCAATTACAGGACAGTGCAATGGAATAGGTCATAATCCGGATATACCACCTCCTACAGAACTGGTTGGACACGATGTGGAGACTTTTATCGAACCAGTTTGGTCAAAAAGACCCCGTCTTGGCCATTGAAATTGTATGTCATTATAACTAGGTGTGTTAGCGGTGGAAACCCATAATATCCATGGATTAAGTTTTCATTTACGGCAAGTATTGTCCAGTCAATAATGCAGCCATTCCTTTTCCTCTGAAATTAGACCATTTTGCTGGCCATCTGGAATTTTAAGTGCATTGAACCTAACAAAGTATGCTTTAATATTATTACTATTTTCTATGGAATAAAACACTGATCATCTCATATATTCTTTCAATTGTTTTTCCTACTATTCGCGTTTTCTCACAATATTACTATTTTTGGGCGGGTATTGGCCGCCATCTTGGATTGTTACCGCATTAGAGCAAAAACAAGAATACAATTTGGGAGGGTTGAAAACAATAACTAATAGACCATTTTAATTTTTGGTTTATTGGTATTACTTAGCTGATTATAATGACTTGTTTTTCAATTTTGAGACCATTTTGTGGGGGCCCCTCATGGCGGCCAGTCTTGGATACTCGAGAGCATGGGGATTTTTTTCACTGTTAACATCCCAAAAGAGTTTTAGGACCATACTTTACGTTCGTTCGTGCAAGTCCCAAAATCACAGGGAATATCCGCCCCAACCACTGATAATGCACGGTAAAAATAAATTGGTGTGGGTACGTTTCTTTGGGGTTGCACGGGGTGTACCATACATACCCAACCACACAGCAAAGTGTGCAAATTAGAGGACAGCGCATTGGAATAGGTCAGATTCATGATATCACCCGCCTCCTTCAGAACATGGTTGGACACGATGTAGGGACTTCAATCGAACCAGTGTTGGTTATCGAGGCCCCGTATTGCCATCGAACTTGTCTTTTTTATAACCAATTGTGTGTGTTTTTTGTTTAACGGTGGGAAAATCCATTAAATATGGAGTATGTTATCATTACACACTTGAATTTTCAGCCAATAATGCATGACTTTAACTTAGTGGCATTGAACAGAACACAAGTTGCTTTCAATTAGTTTTCTATGATTAAACACGTTATCTGATCCTCTATTCTTTAAAAAAGTTTTAGATAATATTCGAGTTTTCCTCACATGCCACTACTTTTGGCAGCCATATTGGCCGCCATCCTTGATTTGAGCAAGCATAGCAAACAAGAATACCAAAAATGAAACGGCCGAGGGTGCAAACCATAACATTTTATTTTGTGGTTTTATTGGTATTACTTAGCTGATTATGACTTTTTTTCAATTTGACCATTTTTGCTGCCATCTTGGATATTCGATAGGATCGGGGAATTTTTTTTCACTGTTTAACACCCAAAGTGTTTTAGGACCCTATAAAGCACCTAAAAGTTGGTGTGGGTAAGTTTCTGTGGGGGGTGCAACGGGGGTGTACCAACAATACCCTGACTATTAAGTCCCTTCCTTTGCCTCTATTGCTTTTTCTTCTGTTTTGTGTATTAAAATTCCTTATACCTTTTTAAAGAGCGTAATTGTTTATAAGTTCATTTGGAATAGGGGTATGACGATTCAAATAAAATGCCTTTGCAATGACTTCCCATTGTGTGGCCTCGCATTATTGACACGTATACTTGCTTCAGCCCAGAAACTTCCTGGGTGAAACTTCTTCTGGATGACGATTCAGTTTTAATGGAAACAATTGAAGTGGTCTTCATTTAGATCATAGGGATATGTGATGGTTTAATCATATGCCCCAGAGAATATATTGAATAAGCTGAATAATAGACAATATTCAAATGGCGGATTCTCTTAGAACTTGGTATATTTTCCGTGAAAAAGATGTGGCTTGGTGGTAATCAAGTATCTGATTTTGGGGGCTTGCCAGAGCTATGGTTTAAACAGGAAATATACGAATCCATCTCAGCTGAACTTCTTTTATGAAGGATTGGGTGTGATTAATGTATTTTTTCTATTAAAGACCTATCAGTGATTTGCTAAATCAGAAAATCGAAAAAATCATCAAAATCAGATTTTTGCAGGTATGTAACAAGTACGGGTATCCTAACTACCCTGCCAATGATAAGACCAGAAGTGACCTAATAATGCATAATCAGACATTTTAGTCTTTACTGTCCTTTCGGACACTTACTACAACACGTAATTGAATGGGGAATCGTATCATGGAACACTGCCTTTTTCTTTTCTTTTCTGTCAATTCTACAGGGGAAAAGGTAACTTATTAGAATCTACAGACTTATCTTCACTTTGAAGCTATTCCCTCTCCTGCAAATTTTCAATAGGTTTCAATCACTGATAGTGTCTTTATGATTAATCAACCCTCCGCATCCCAAGTTTGTAAACTTATTTGGGAATTATTCCTTGAGTTTTAACATTTTTCCCCTAAGTGTAGAAAAATTATTTTGATGAAAAGTATCCCTACTGCTTGGATTGAAACCCCCCTTTTTCGAACAATATGACGTTGTTAATATGTTGTTGAAGACCTTTCTTATACCCGAGGTACTGCTTATTTCTATTTTGATTGATAAGCGTTTCCGAAAAATGTATCTTTCTTTCTAAAGAGTTTTGCACGACGATCCTTCGGATTTGGACTGGGGAAAAATATCCTGCGGAATTTTAAATGTTCTAATTTTTATTCTCGCCTTCGTCATTTATTTCAAAACATTTCTAGTTCAATTGCTTTTAATGATTTCTTTTTCAGATCAAGAGAAGGATGTCCCCAGATTGTGCTTCTGTAAGAAATTTCCCTGAAACGATTACTCTCTGTTTTGGTGATGTGAAATGGTGCAAACCTATTTGGGAGGTAACGTCACATTATTAGTGTCAAACTGAACATTGTACTTTACTATTTCAACATTTTGTCAAAAATTTTGGTGTTGAAAGGTGATAAATTCATTATATTTTGTGTGCAAGTTTCAAAACAAAAGCCTAATTTTTGCGAGCTGTAGAGAGTGTATATCAACTAACAGAGAAACTGAATATTATCTTAGCTAAAAAAAGGGTAACGTTTTTCTCAGTTTTCGGTAAATGGAGGTTTAATTTTTAGACTTTGAATTTGGCTGCATGCATCAACTTTTTTTCATGGCTCTCAAACTTGTGCTAAACCCTTTTCTTCTGTAATGGTTTACCTTAATTTGCTTTGCTGCTGGCCTTTTGTGTTTCTTATTGCTTTGCTGTCTTCAACAATATAATTAATAAACAACTGAAAAAAAAATCTTTATTCAGGTTAACTCAATTCAGTTTGTACAACACTGGTCCTCCCCATGAGACCCTGATACAGATTTACAAGTATGACATGAACAGGTATTTACAAACAATAAAACTTATAAGATTTGTTATAAGAAGACTATTTACATTGCAATATAAACATTATGAATATAAAACAAAGATCATGAACCAACATCCAATGAAATTGAAACTTTAGAGGTGAAGGCAGATTGATCAAAACACGTTGGACTTGACACATCAAAGTCAGTGAAAGTCGATTACTTCGAACATCAGATGAAAGTCTTTTCCATTCTGATGCCCCTCTAAAATAGAATGTCCGCTTGCCTGCATTTATTCATGTGGCAAAGACAAGGGTATTATCAAAATGACTTCCTAATGCAATTTTGATGAATTGAGTAGTAAAAATAAATTGAGATGATAGGTAAGATGGCGCAAGATGTTGAAGACATTTAAAAACACTATAATAAGTGCTTCTTTCCATCTTTCATTCCAATCTCTCCCAGCAAAGAGATTTCATCATATGTAAATGGAATGATCTGATGTCAGCAAAGAAGGACACGTTGCAAGTTTTTGTTTGAGAATTTGGAGAGAATTACTATGGTCAGAGATGCAGTTTGACCAAACACGACTGCATAATCCAGGGACTGCCTTCTAAGCGCGACAGAGCAAATGCCTCGCCTTTAATACTACAGGAGAGTGATGTGAAGCTCTTCTTAGAATCCGATGCCCATATCGGTCCGTTTATGTATATTTTACAACTTTTTAGGTTCCTTATCTTAACAATGGCTTTGGCAGGATGATTTAGTCTCCTTACAAGGCACAGTCATGTCTTAGATTTAAATATTTCTTTAGATCTTCCTTGATTCTTGCAAGTTTTTTTGTTTTTTTGTTTTTAGCTGCCATCTATTGCTTCCCCTTAAAAAAGTTCCAGAGAGTTTTCTTTTAATCGCTCCCCCTACTCTTTACTCTACAATAACACCCAATACGTTTGAAATATAGAAGAAATTAATCAACATGTATGGAAACTCACTATAGTGTATTTCAGGCCTCTTACATTGCTCAAATAAAATGATTAACAGAATTCCCCTCCACAATAATGGACGGGGTCACATATCAGCTGAATAAACGTAGAGATAACTGCCGTTAGCCTTGACATTTAAAATGTGTCTTACCGTTTTTTTCCTCCCACAGCAAGTAAAGTTTATAGTCCTGGTTAACATCATACCGCAAAAAGAGTTTTATCCGAGAAAATACTTTCCAATGAAGTTCCATCATGGTAACTCCTCAGGCTGCTAATCACCCAATCACAGTGATGACTGCTTTGATGTGTAACCTGAAATAACGTGTGTAGCCGGATTTGGGGCGGGCGTAAAGCGCCCCCTGTTGAGCGGTATAATTGAATTGGGAACATTAATTGGCAAGCACTGGTAGCTAATTAGATAAATTCACCTTTAGATGTCCGTTGAGGGGATGGAAGCCCACGTTGTCAACTCAAAGAAGATCAACTGCGTTTCTCTTACGATCACACGAATGTATTTTACAATTACTTTCTACAATGTCACCCTCTTCGTGGCACTAGAGACATACAAGACCACACCTCTCTCTGTGACTCTGTTGTATTCTACGTCTTATTCAAAGCCAACTGTGACCCTTAACCTAAATTTTGATCCTGAAAATAGCACCCAAACTTTGCTCTTTGAAGAAATCTGTTGTACGTTAAGATTCTCTGTATTACCAAATGCTGACCAAATGGAACCTGGAGATCGTGTAGAAAGAATCTGGTGTGGAAGAAAAAAAGGAAGAATAAATTTTGTGACGAATATTTAAAAGGTAAAAACTATCAATATACAACATAAACATGTATTTGAAGACAAACAGTGGACTTCTACTACCTATGAACTTTAACCCTTATTTACATCACTAATCCCCCATCAGTCCCTCGAGCATCACCCATCACCTCATCAGACGCCATCTTCACTTGAACCAGGACCATTCATCCTATTTCCCTAGCACCATCACACCATCGTTTCCCAGCCATAATTCGCATTCACCACCCCTCTCCCCTATGTTAATCACATCCTCCCCTTAAACATACCTCGTCCAGTACATTATCGCCATCCCATTACCATAACATCTTATTATACACTGATCTGTTCATCTAAACATTGACCACCGTGCACAGTAATCACCTCCCCATCCCAACCAGTTCATTGATACAACACACCACCACCCCATTCCATAAGTCCGCCCTTTTGTCCTCGTGTTTTACCTAATTGGAACAATTAAATACTTATGAGGTATACCCTCAACCATCTCTCTCTAACAAATAATGCATTATGAAACCTAATCGCATCACAGCGCCTCAAATCAACCAATATACTAGAGCGCACTTCTTATTAAACGGGTCAACGCGGCAACCCTTCACCTAGTCCTGGGCGGATCCAGGAATTCACAATAGGGGGGCGCCAAAGTTTTCCGTGGTGGATCTTTGTCAAGCATTAAAGTAACACAACAAATAAGTCCGATACTGAGTCGGTCTTCTTGAGCTACAACGGCGCCCCGACGCCCTGTATCGGTCGTTCGTAAGAGATCTACGGCGCCCGGCGCCCTGTGGGGCAAAACGGCATTTTCTAGATCTCTATCTACCATGGCACCTGACCCCTATATGCGGCGCCCGGCGCGTGTCTTCTGGCAAAATATACAGGGGCCCGCGCCGGGTGCGCCCTCCCCCCTAATGGCGCCCTCCCCCAATATTGCGCCCTCTAAATCCGCCGCTGAGATTATCACAAAATCACAACCTTGTTCCCCCTTTCTTATACATAAACCCCTTATTAATTAACACCAATCCTTATTCTCGCCCGTCACACCATGTGTCACCAACCCCGTACGGCCCCCACATTTATGCTTATTACCTGCACACCACCTATTGCACGCTACTTTAGCCCTAATAGCAGTTCACCATCGCTTCACCACCACTCCTACGGTCCTACCCAAGCTTTGGCCCAACACAAATATATGTGTGAACCTAACCGTAGCACCAGTGGTATATAGTCCCCAACCATCACAAACCTGCGCCTGCCTGCGCATTCGCAGTTAATCGGCGCCCACGTGCTTGTTGCAAAAGAGTGTCTAAAAGGTAAATGTAAAACATACATAATAACTAGGCCTACCTAAGATTTACACTTTAATTACTTGCCCATGGAGAAATCGCATGTGCTTAAATGTCTTTAATTCTGCACCTTCGTGCGTACTAAAATGACTAAACAATGAGCATAAGAACTATCACAAACAACACACTCATGTCTTCATCCATTGACCAGATACACTCGAGTACAATGGTGTGTCTCCATTGTTTCATAAACTCATCGTCAGTTCTTTTTGGATAAATTTCACCTGTTTAAAAAAGAGAATACAAATTTTTAAATTTACACACCTACGAACTGCACTATGCTTACCTAACATGAATTTAATTTATTTAACTACTAAATACATATTTTAAATTAGCACTCCAGGATCAATTGGAAACCTTTTAATAATTTCTCCAACAAACATATAATCCAAAAACAACTCATTTGTAATCATAAAAATAGGCACTTCACCTTGTACTCAAAAGTTAATCAACCCTCGCTAAATTTAACAACTCAATTTTACAAGTTTAAACCAACGTTGTTACACACCAAAAACAAAGTAGTCTACCCTCACAGTGAATTGCATAATCACCTTAGATTTTAATCAAAATTAACTGAATTTTAAATCTTAAACTTCACGCAATTGACAAACACCTGTATTTATTAAAATTTCATCATTATTTAAGGTTAGCCAAATACCATGCTCAATCGGGCGATTGCGTGAGCACTCGCATGGGTATTCCCGTAATTATCACAAAAGTCAAAGGTCAGACGCTCATGTACTCTGAACAGCGCACGCATGTGGCACAGTATACCGGCTGGTGTAAAATGCATAATTGCGTAAGCTGCATAATCTGCATAAGCTGCATAATTGCATAATCTACATAATCGCATAGGTTTATAATCTGCATAGCCGTATAAGCTGCATAAAGTGCAAGCTGCATAGTGCATATCTGCGTAAGCTTCATAATCTGCATAAGCTGCATACGGCAAAAGCGGCATAAGTGAATAAGTGCATAAGCTACACTAATTGCATAAGTACTGCGTAATCTGCTAGCTGCATGAAGTGTATAATCTGCATAATTGCATAAGTCTGCATAATTGCATAAGCTGCATAAACTTAGTGATACATAAGTTACATAAGCTGCATAATCAGCATAACACTTGGATGTTTCTGACGGTTGCTGGTGTTTTCGGGAAGTGCTTAATTTGTTAAAATGGTCGAAAAATGATTTTTTTAATCAAGTGACTTTTGCTGTTTCTCGAGATTTCTGGATGGTTCGCGGCTCAGTTGAGTCTCAATGGTTGTTGACATCTTGGAACCAAAATCGGCCATTTCAAAATAATTTTAAATCAAAAGTTTTTTTTTTTTTTTTTTTTTTTTTTAATTTGTATTTCAATTGTGGATGAGCATTACGTAGACCCTGATTTGGTTATTTGGTTCAATATGGCCAATCAGGATTTTTAAACAAAATCCGGACCTTTTGATGGTTCCCGGATGGTTTTTGCATGCATTTCCTGCATTTCCGACCTGCATTGCCTCAACGTCCCCCCTCAGGGTTCAAGATTATCAACTTCCTCGTTGTGAACCCCGGTAACTGATCTCTTCATGCGAATGATAATCTACCTGAGGCTACGCTAACATCTGCTGTCTTTTTTATTCACTGTCTTTTTAATTCCCTTTTGTCTTTTTTTATCTCACTGATTTTATCATGCCACCGTCAGAGGACACTGTCTAATGCCAGTCTGGCACACGTGCCCTCATCATCATCAGGCGCAGATCCAGGAGGGGGCGGAGGGGGCGCGCGCCCCCCGGTAATTCTGGCAATTCTTGCAAATCAGCCCATTTTGAGCTATTTTGGGACCAGTTTACAGCCCCCCCTTTCAGCCCCCCCGGTATTGTTGACATTTTTCAAGCCTGGATTCGCACATTGCTTATTAGGGCAGGCATCACCCAGATGTCCAGTCAGGATGCATCTCAGTGCTCCAACTAACCGTGGAAGGTCTCACTAGGGCAAAGACAAACCTCATCGCACACACACACACGCATAAAGTCACTGCGATTTCCTCCAAGAGACACACGCTACTGACAGTTCCATTCTGAACATCTACGGCTACACCCTAGCTACATCCCACCGAGAGCGCTTACTCAAGGATTGCCACCTTTCCTATTAACTCAGCCCAATGGAACAAATTGCAACCTCACCTGTAGACTCCACCCTTGAATGGGCACAACAAATTGCAGGGGTTCATGTCACCAATGTCTACAACCCACCTAACCATCGGCTTCAAGCATACTCTCTACCAACTTATGGTTGCACCTTGCATTTATGCTGGCGACTTTACAGTCATAGCATACCCTGGATTACAGGACACCAACCCTGATGGGCTACCCTAGAGGACTGTGCCTCAAATCCGGTATACCACTTTTTGCACGACCCCAGCCCCCCGACACTTTCAACTCTGGAAACCTCTACAAAACCCTGACCTGCCTTTTGCAAACATGGACACCATCTCCATTCACCGTACGGTTCTCGACCGCTTTCCGAAGTCCCCACACAGACCATCACTGATACGCTCAGGAAGCCTTGCTAAGCCTGTACCAACAAAGCCAGTAACGTGGAACTTCCGCAAGGCAGACTAGGACCATTCAAACAACCTGGTGGATTCAAATGTGCCCAACCTTCCGACACCAGCCTCCTCCAACCTGACAATTCTTACACAGCACTGTGTCATGTCTTTATTAATGATAGCAAAGAAGACCATCCCATGTGGCTGTCGTCGCAGTTATGTCCCATCCTGGGATGATGAATGTGAGACCCTTAACAAATGATTCCTGAAATTCTGAACCCGGGGAAGAAGCTTCTCCAAGGCTTCAGACCTGACACTGCTTGGACGGGAACGCCGTTAGCGCTGGGAGTAGACTAGAAATCGACTCACCCACTCCGCAGAATGCCTGGAAGACTATAAACCGCCTCACCGGCAAAAATTCCAAACCATCGAAATTCCAGTAACTGCCAACTCAATGCTGAGCAACTCCTCGCAATGGTTGTTTCATGAACATGGATAATGAGCCACCCGCTGCTTTGTCAAAAATAGATCACCAAACTTCGTCGAGCCCCCGGCTTGGACGGGGCACTTCAACAATCCTTCGCACTAGATGAGCTCACCTAGCTCTGCTATCAGCCAACTAAAGAGTGGAAAAGCCCAGGGCCCTGACAACATACCAGGTCAGAGTTCCTGCATGCATGCGGCCCACGATGTCTATAATGGCTCCAGGTTTCTACACATGTTGCCTTACCAACCAGTCCCTACCCAAGAGCTGGAGGATAGCTATATCATCTGAGACGAGTATACCTAATAGAATTCGAACAAGTAATCAATGGATTGTTTGCCGGCGTGCAGTGTCTGGTACGGTATGTTTATGTTTAAATCAACGATTCCCCTCGACTGATCGAGGAGCCGTGATCGTTATTCAATACAATTCAATGTATACCTTCAAGGTTTGAGTTTGGCGGGCTATTTTGAATAAATGTGCCTCACCACGTGCGTTTTTATTTTCTCTAAGTCTTGACCACAGTTTAGTACTGATGATGTTGCATATAGGCCATGAAATGACTTGAAAGACCCCAATTTTGTTCACTCACTGTCGACGTTTCGTAGAATTTGCTCAATTTCGATGTATTAATGACATTCTTGGATTCCTTCAAATATAACTGAGATAATTAAAATGTGAATTCTACATTTCAGTTTCACGAGAAATTGAAACCAAACTTGGGCCAGTTTTTTCGCAACCAGAAATTTTTTTGAACAGAACAGCAATCTAATGGGGGGACTTTTTAGATTTTGACTTTATGTCTTATATCAAATGAAGCTATTGATGACATAGCCAAACCCATAAAGTGTTAATGTGAACAGGTCTTAAGAACGAGTATATTCTTGTTCTTTCATTAATTGAAATGCACAAACTTGGGTAAAATGGCCTGATTTGCAGGATACCAAGCTCATAGAAAACCTAGGCGCTCACAGCGCCGCCGTGCGCCAATTCTTGCAAGCCGCAACAGACTCGGTTCGATACGCCTCGAGCTGTTACAATGGATCACAGTCCTGCTTCCGATCTCTATTAGTTATACTCGTCTCAGCTATCATCGCACTCCCCAAACCAACAAGCCTTCGACAACCCTAACTACCGCCAATATCACTACTGTGTGTCCTCCTTCAAACTCCTTGAGAGATGATCCTGGCCCGGCTGGAGCCCGTCGTCGAACCCATCTGCCTGACGAACAACAATTTTCGCCGTGGCCGAGCACTGTCCACCAATCGTAAAACTCACAAATGATATTGAGGAAATCTTTGAAAAACCCCGAAGGCAGGCGTCATCTTGGTGGACCTTACTGCAGCATACGACACCGTTTGGCACCAGGGCCGGACACTCAAGCTTCTCAGGACCATCCCGGATCGTCCACCCTGCACATTTCCTATGTAACATGCTTGCAAGCTGTAGCTTTATTCTCAAACCAGTGATGGGCAGATTAGTCGTCTGCTTCGTCTGAGGAACGGAGTACTCACAATGATCTGTACTGGCTCCTATGCTGTTCAACTTGTCTATATGCGATTTACCTCAAACAACATCTAGACCATATTTTGGGCTAGCCGACGATCTTGCCCTCCTCCACTCGGCAGCAGCTGGACCGAAGTAGAAAGCAAGCTACTACAGACATGGCCCTACGTTTCACATATCTCAAGACCTGAAGCTGAGCGAAGCCAAGACAAACGCTACTGCCTTCCACCTCAACACCAAAGAGACCATCGCAGCTTCAAATCAACCTCAATGGAGCGCCTCTGCCATACAATCCGACACCAACCTACTTGGGAGTGAAGCTTGACCGGCAGCTTCGAAGAATAACCTCCTGTGCCGACTTGCTGGATCTTCATGGGGTGCCAGCCCAACGACCCTATGCACCACTGCCTTGGCTCTGGTGTACATCACTGCTGAATATGCCACTCCAGCATGGTGCAACAGCTCTCACACAAAGAAGCTGGACACAGTACTCAACGAGACCTTGAGAACCATCACTGGCTGCCTCCGTCCTACTCCATCTGAATTCCTACCATTGCTTTCAGGCATTGCACCTGCAGTACTTCGGAGAGAACACCACATGCACAAACTAGTGAATACGGCCCTGCTGGACAACAAGCACCTGCTGCATAACACTGTCAAAGAATCACACCAACTCGGTAGACAGAGACTGCGCTCCCGCCGACCTTTCTGCCGACAAAATTGAGAAAATGCTATAGTTAGCTGCAATATCTCTCATCGTTAATACTGGTCATTAATCTCATACCATTCACTGCATGATATTAATGTACTCTATCTCTTCATCTTGTTTGCGATATGAGTTATAAACTTAACACGCCACTCTGGACACCACTGCAGGCGTGTTTCTCAATCATTGGATCACCCTTTATGGTTTACTGTGAAGGGATACTATACATATGTTGTAGCTTCTTTTTTCTATGCATCCTCATATTAAAGTCTGAGATAAAGACCGAGGTGGTACTTTCAATTGGTATTTTTATTTCAGTTCTACCAAGTACCTTTTTCACAAGTAATTGTGGTTTATCCGAACACATGCACACTACTTTAAATTGTCAATTTAATTTCTCGGGATGGCCATCACTCTTTTTGTATTTTACATCGAGCGTGTTCCCGAGATCAACCACGTTACCTTGACAAGAATCTACCTGATGACGTCCGGGAACAGCATGAAGGGGATAGTTAACTTGCTCTGGGCTTACATCCGGGTCGACAAAACACATAAAGAGGCCTTCCTTTGTTGGCCGCAATGGCTTTCATTCTGGGGATCCTTAACAAAGGGATCAATTGGGTGGTCTTCAAACTAAATTGCCAGGGCATTTGCAAGTCTCTAGGATGCGAGGCTGTGAGTTTGCAGCCCCAAACCATCCTTACCGGGCACCCAATGTGAGCACGAGTTTGGTATTTGGGCCATTCAGATACACCTTTATGGACCCCATGGCATTCAACCAGGTTGGGCCAAACGAATTGGCTCCTATGAACCAGACCTACCACATGAGTTGGGGACCAGCCTCAGGGTTTTCAACAGGGATATCTCTTGTCTCATCAGGCATATATGGAGGCCCAGCCTTGAACCAACGGGCTCAACCAACTGCAGGTCAGCCTGCATACCCAGGGGTTTGATGTGCCCACGACCCTTGCCCATCCCTTCTGACCATGACGTATCACAGGAGGAGGATTAGCATGGTGATACTGATGACCCGTCATCAGACGGTGACTCCTCCAAGAGTGAGAAGGACTTGTCTCAGGCAAGATCGGCTTCATATACTACTAAATCGTTACAGAGATTTTGTGGATCCAATCCTTCGGGATACAGCCAAGTCTCTAGGCCTTTCCGTGATTGAGGATGAGCACAATACTGTTTCTGGTCTCTCTCTCTCTCTCTCTCTCTCTCATTAGGATTCTTAAGGAAGACTTCTTGCCTGAAAGGAACCTTCCCACAGCACTCTATCTAGGAGGAGGAACTGAGGACGCCAGCACTTGACTTTCAGTTATGTAGTCTCCTTCCAGGTGGTCTCCCGAACCATGTAATGATCCTCTTACGTGATAGCTGTCCCACTGAGGAGGGCTGTGCAGATCCTTTCCCAGATGTTGATCTGGCTAACTCTCTCACAGAGCATCAACTTATGGAGCTCAATAGGATGTGTTGTTGCACTGTTCATTTGCATCGTAAGAATGCTACCCTGCATAGAAACTTCTATTCCGATCTCTCTGCCCATCTTAAGCTGTGGCCTAGGACTCAAAGTTCATTATTTGGTGAGGCCTTGTGCACCACTCTTGAGTCTGTGGCAGAGAAGGTGCCCAACCAGTAGCCCCTGAAGGTGGGGCTGTCAGCATAAGGCGAAGAACGTGAGAAAGGCATCTAAGACTTCTTCTGCTTCTCTTAGTCCCGCACTTAGTTCCGCACTTGCGGGAGCTCCCATGTCGTCGAGTGCCCAGGTTAAGGAAGAGTCAGGGCTAGCCCCCATCAGCATCCACCTGCAAATCAATAGAATGTCTAAGCAGGATGAGACAAGAAAGGAGTTTGATGGGACACTGGACGCACTTCACAGACTTTGCTCACACATGGGGTTTCCGCCGTATGTCGCAGTCAGGCAGTCGGCTAGCTCTTTCCGCTCACAATTGGGGAGTCATAACGCCCAACAAATGGCATAGTTAAGAATGGATACGTCATCAAAAAGTTGCGCATGGAAACATTGACTACTGTTCTTTGTAAGATGCATTACTTCCACATTCCTATCCATGCATGTGAACAATCAGAAATGGCTTCGTTTTTACATAGAAGGCCAGGTGTATCAATTCAGATTCCTACCCTTTGGCCTTTCCACTGCTCTGCGGGCGTTTACTCAAGTGGTGAAGGCGGTAGGTGCACCTCAGGGGTTCCAGGTTAGCATCCAATTTGACGATTGGATTATCACAAATCCCTCGAGAGACCTTGCACTCACACATTCGAACATTGGGTCTTGGAGGTCATTCATGCTTCAACCCGAGAATGTACCCCAAAACCCCTGAGAAGATGTAATGCACTTTAATCTAGGGCAAAGGGAGCTGAGATTCAAGAGTGAAGTTTTCAGGATGGCGACCAGATGCCATTTTGGGCGGCCATCTTGAATTTGATCTGATCCTGACCGTAAAATGCAAAAACAACCACAGAAATGTATTCTACGTACCTGAAAACCCCTAAAAAGATGTATTGCACTTTAATTTAGGGCAAGAGGATTTGGAGAGGTTTAAAAAAGGTAAATTTTCAAGATGGTGACCGGCCGCCATCTTGTATTTGACCTGATCCCGACCTTTAATTGTAAAAACAATCAAAGAAATGGATTCTACAATGGATTCTACGTACCTGAAAACCCCTGAAAAGATGTATTACACATGATTTAGGCAAGCGGTGTGGTAGTAGTTCTGGACACCTGGCTGCCATCTAGAAGGAATGGAAGAAGGCGCATTGAGCGGACATGTCTTTGGCCTTAATGTGCCATGTCGGATTAATCTAACTACAATTCTTCATTATAAATTAATGATATCACTTCAGTGAATTTTACAACTATTCACTCATCCTTTGTGGTTCGCATGTCGCTGAACGTATGAATTGTAACTAGCTAAGCTATAAACAACAAAGAGGTTGCTGAACAGCAGACGCACGGTATGTGCAGGTATGTTAGCAGCAACTGTAGCTTACGCACAAGTCTAATGTTTTGACACTTTCAATGAAACTTTACATCATTCAATCTGGTGCAGGTAGCATTTTTGCACCATGTGGACATGACCGCATAGCTGACAATATTATTACATCATTCGTTCACTATTGTTGCAGTACATGGGCTAGCCTGGTGAAAACTCTTGCCATCATAGTAACACCAGAACAGTGATTTAATTAAACAATTGGGCAGGCATATATGGTGCTATCTTTCTCTTCGTGTACTGTTCACTTGCACGCTTTACTATTTGTCGGTTCTACCGACCCAGGTAGTCATTTTGGTGGTGGACCTGCGTTTCGCCAAGAGCCATTTAGACTTCTGATTTAACACTACACATTGCACAATGCAACTATTCTGTAGCAGAATGTAAGACGTGTTCCTGACACCCATTCATCAGTTTGGGCCTGTAATCATGCGTAACAAGAAGTATGGTGGGTGGTTGAATAAGAGCAGTGTCATCCGATTACAGTTTCAATCAATGCTTCCTATACATTGTGCTTACAGGTGGGGACGTGAAGCTAACCGGGACCACTCGACCCGACTGTTGATTTAGCTACTTTGATTCAAGTAAAGGACCTAATTTATACCCATAAATACTAGGTTCTGTACCACCTAAAATGTTCAGAACTAAAATTATTGCAAACAAAACAAGGGCTGCCGTATTTCTGTAGTGACAGTGTGGGACTCATCCATAAAATGACCGTGAAATAAAACATTATGGCTATTGCGTTTTCATGAAGCACGGATTAGAGGCCAGACGAGGGTGGTTGGGGTTTGTACTACATAAGAACTGATTATTGTTTTTTGCCAAAGAAAGAAATGACTTACAAGATAACAATTGGAAGTAGTCCACATGGATTGAACTCTTATTTCCAAAATCAAAACCCTTATGATTGGTCCAGGGGATAGCCCACTCTGAACAGACAAATTTTTTTGATATTTTCTCGCGTGTTTCTAAAGTAACTAAGGTCTGATATTGAAGATCATAATTTATGGGTGATTTAACATAGATTTTAAAAGAACAACTAGCTATTGTATACGATCTATACTGTATTTTGGCCTATTTAATCTTCGCAGTTGATTTATACTACCACCCGTGTTACCTGATCAATCGTCAACAATTCATTGATCATCATTCTGTAACCCACGAGAAAAATTTATGTCATGTACAAAGATGGACGCGTGACCACACTTCCTTATATTTTGTACAGGAAAACAGCAAAGGCAATTTGGGGCAAAACAAAACTGGCCAAATTAGATCTCTGAAAAAGTACCAACCCTGAGGTTCTTCTTGACAGTTTTGCTAAGATTATGGTCTGCTGTGTGCAACATGCAACCTGTTGAGGATGCCTGGTCCAGGTTTAAGGTTTGTACTGGGGTCATGAATGTAATTCCACCTGTTAAAGGAAATAAGGTTTGAGCAAAGCACAAGATCTGAACTTGGAATCAGGTGACATTTAGGATGATATACAAAGAGGGAGAATATTTTTGTATCACTTCATAAAAGGATCGATAAAAAAAAACACTGTATAAGGACTATTGTAAACTCAGAATAAGGTTCACGAAGGTTCGCAGAGCTTCTAAATGGATTATTATTTGAAAAAAACTTGGCAAAACACCTCATAAAGAACTGGTTTTAAGCTCAAAATAAAAAAGAGGTTAACAATACTGTTTTAGAAATGATGGTGTGCTATTGCTCTGATGCCAAAAAGATTGCTAATGCTTTCAATGAATTCTTCACCACTGTAGCTTCCACCTTGGTTGAAAACTGGCCTCTCCAAAA
This sequence comes from Ophioderma brevispina, assembly GCA_023653785.1. Taxonomy (NCBI): domain Eukaryota; kingdom Metazoa; phylum Echinodermata; class Ophiuroidea; order Amphilepidida; family Ophiodermatidae; genus Ophioderma; species Ophioderma brevispina. The sequence goes on from JAMKCH010002800.1 coordinate 41,140, forward strand.
GAATATGTTACAACCTACAGTCTGCAGGTTTTTCAGGATTTTTATCGTAGAAAATGCGGTGGTTATTCATTTTAGGCGTGGTGATTGAAAGAATTCATAGGAAAAAGAGCTTAATAATTTTCACCCAAATAAAAGTACAGGGTTGGATAATCTTCTCACTTCGGATTCTTAGGGATGGGGCTTCTATTCTGGAAAGCCCCATAGCCCTACATTGTAAATTTGTCAAGTCAAACTAACACTGTTCCTAGGGAGCTAAAAATGGCAAAAGTTATCTCTCTGTATAAAAAAGAACAAAAAACACTGTGATATGTGAGCATTACAGCCAAGTAGTGTTTAAGTTGCAATATCTAAAATGCTTGATAAAAAGCTTGTTTAGTTTGATGTTCAACTTGAAGATTTTTGTAACATCCAATGAGAATTTTTTTCTGAACATTTAAATCTGGTTTGACGCAAGTTCTTCAACGGAATCTTGGTTATTATATTTAATGGATCACATCAAACTCAGTCTTCCAGTGGATTATATACTGGCATGATCATGATTGATCTTCAAAAAGACTTTGAACCCGGTAACCATCAAATGTCTAGTGACAAGTTAAAATGCAATGGGAGTTGAGTCTGGTTGACTGGGTTCATTCCTATACTCCAACAGACAACAAAAGGTCATGTCAAACAATTACTGATTCCGGTGTTGTACTCCATCATGCGGAGTCCCAAGGTTAGTAGACTTGGGCCTCGGTTATTTCTTGTTACATCAACGACATGATTATAAGTATACACCGGAGCGCAAATTATTTTAATGCTGGATGATAGTACCAGTATACTTTTCTCAATAAAAACCCTGACTTTATTCTCAAAAAATGTCAAGGCTCTGAATCATTTGTAGCAATCTGGTTGGTGGTTAGACAACAAACGTCCTTACACTTGGCAAGACAGAGTGTATTATCTGTGGCTCCCAAAATGAAACTAAAAAGTTCAAAATTTTTCAGTTGAAGGTTCTGGGAACAGAATCAAAGGTCAGGATTCTGTTAAATACTTAGGTGTACCAATTGACCGAACTGTATCCGGGGAAGCTATGGCAATCTATCATTAAAAAAACTAACTCCCGGATGAAGTTCATGTACAGAAATTATAATTGTCTGAATCAAATTGTCGGAACATTCTTTGTTCCGCTCTCATTCAATGCCATTTTGATTACTCGTTCATCTGGTATTATGGTATTAGTTTAGGCTCAAAAATAACCTTCAAGCACTCAAAATAAAAAGGTGCTTTTTAATATTCGAACCTTTAGAAACCCCGGGGCACATGTTGGTAAACTGAACTTGCCGTTTGAATTTCTTGATGTGGATTGTGGGTCAAATTTTTTAAAGTTGGCCATGTGCCAAAAATTTACAATGATTCTTGCGCCCCTTTTATGTGTCAGTTTTTTACCCCAAACCTCTGAACTTCATAAATATAATGACTAGAAGGCGGCTTTTTAATTTTATGTACCAAAAATCAAAAGCGGTGCTGCTACCACTTTCTATTACCGTGCAAGGATGCGACTGAACAGGCTTCCAAATGTATTAAAAGATTTCCAATTCTTAATACTTCAAGAGTGGCAATTAAGGAAACCATCTTAACAATCGCTAGTTTCCAATGTAGGGTTCAAACTCTTTTTGGGTCAGAAAAGTTTTTTCTGTCATTCATGTTTGTTTGTTTTCCTGCCATTTTTGCCAAAAAAATTTGGACGGAACCTATTGAGAATAAGCCTTGAAATTATTGGTTCAGGGGATATCCATGGCTTCCAATTGATTTTTGTCTTTCACGGGTACTATGTATTGAATATGTACTCTTCTCGATTTATCATGTATTTTTAATGTCTTTAAACATATATTTTAAAACTCTGTAAAATGGTTCTTTTGGTGTTTATGGAGCCAAATTAAAAATCAATCAAAATCAATCAAAAAGTCAAATCCAAGATGGCGGCCGGCGGCCATACCAAAGCTAGATTTATTCTAGGACACCCAGGGAGTACAACTCTAGGACACCCAGGCGTACAAATCAACAAAAACATTCATAGGACAGAACATTTCTAGGTTCAGCAATTTTCAAATGGCTAGACCAGCTACAGTTACATTGTTGTGTCCTACATTGTGTGGTAAAAAATTTTTGCTATGTGAAAAAAAAAGTGATGCCAACAGCTGCCAGAATTTTATTATTATGGTCGATTTTCAACCTAAAAAGGTTCAGGAGTGTCACACCTTTAAAGGTGACATGAAATTAGTACTTGTTTTTTAAACAGGCACCATAAAAAACCAATTGTTAAGCAACCATTGTGTGTGATTTTATGGGCATTTAGTGGAGTATCTGCTATTAGTGTATATTGAATTTGAGTGGTGATAGTTTAAAAAAAGTGTAGGAATTACGACCCCTGGAAGACAACAGGGTGTGAATATTGAAAAAATGTCAGAAAATGTGTGTATCTTCATATCAGTAAGCAATAGTAATTGAAGGGGAACAGCTTTGATTTTGTTGTTTTTCCTCGTAAACACAATATGGAAAAGAAAAATAAACAAAATGAAAAAAAATGTATGTTATCCAACGTCTTTTACATGTACAGTAAATCAAAGTCAGCAAACCTTGGATGTCAGGAGTCCCATGAAGTGTAAATAGTTTGTGTTCCATACACAGATATAGATTTTTTTATTTTTTTCTGCCTATAAGAGCCTGTGCAAGGGATTAATTAAAAGAAAAAGTAACTGCGCTAGCCCACCCATGTGAGCAGGATAAAGAAAAAACCTACATGTCAGGAGGTCACACAAAAGAAAAATACCAGAACATAATATAAATACTATCCACATTCTGTCATTTGGACATCAATTTTATATTACATTACCCCAAACTTTAGCATGAAAAGCTTAGTGAAAACAAATACACATGGCTGCCTTTTGTGAGGGAAAGTAAAAACCAAATTCACGACTTTCCAAAAGATTTACCATGACATGTATAATTTACAAGTACCAATAGATTCTGCCATTTTTTATTTTGTGTGGATGATTACTAAAAATACAGGAAAAATCATTATCGGAAAATGACACCATGACAAAGATTTGTGAGCAGTTGTCTATTGTGACACTCCTCACACTAAATTCTAAATGGCATGACGACCACATCCTACCATGTGCATGCCTCACAATTCAACAAAAAATTTGCAACATTTTGCCCAGGGCTACCCTGCAGACTACTGGCCTACTTGCAGGTATGGCCATTAGTCATTTCAGATGTAAATCCAGTTGAGGATAAGGTCGTTTGATTTTGTTTTCAAGATACAAACTGTCTATCATATTGGACTGTTTGTTTTATCGAAGTAGGAGTGGGACATTATTCTGGAAACAAAATCAAATCAAGTGAAAGGAGGCAAATTTATTTTGTCAAACTTTCTTTGAAGCAAATCGGTCGGAGTGTCCACATTATTACCATTCAGTTGAACCTTAAAAATGCCTGTTTTCTGCTTTGACAGGGCAAGGTAAATTTGATGTTAGAGCATCAAGAAGGTGCTAAAATAATCCTCCTAAGAAGTGTATAATGAGAAGTTGCTTCCAAAGTAGTCATTTAAGATGTCAATCTATTTTGAGCACAAAGGTCATTCATATTTTTTGTTCAAGGTAAAATGAATATACAGGTTTTTCATATCATATTGGACTGTATTATTTTATCTAAGTAGATTGGGGCATTATTTCTTGAAACAAAATCAAGAATTATGTTTTATTCAGTCCAACTGAATTTTGGACAAGTACCTATCACATTTTTTTTTAATTTAAAATGTTTTTCTGGCCTCTTTGCTTCATAAGCCCATGCATTACCGAGCAAGGCTAAAAGACAATGTTTATGAAAAATTTAAAAATGGAAATGGTTCTGAAATACTTCAAACAATTTTCATGACATTATAAAATATAACCCATACAATGTGAAAAGGCCAATCAAACAAGTTAGTTGATGAGTTAGATAGGTATTTTTATCACAAAACTCCTTTTTGATGGATGTGACAAATGGGTGTGAACGGACACATTTTCAGTGGTCTGGCATTAATTTAAAAAGCATGTAGGACACATAATTACTTATTGCGATTTTTAGTAATACCAACTAGCCCTAACAAAATAACTGAAATTGGGTACACCAATGATATTTATCTTTGAGCAATGAAAGAAAGTTGTTTTGGATGTGACGGATATGACTCTGTCACAAAAGTGAACGGACAAATTAAAATGATTGCCCAGCCCGTAAAGATCGCATGATCCTAACGTGTAGGGTACCAGCATAAAGCTTTTCCAAATATATTTCAAAAATAATATTACAAGTGAAATATTTCATTCTTGTTAAACCCCAAATTCTACATTTAAAATATGGTGGATGTGACAAAATTAGTGAACGAACAATGAGTGCTCCACATCCATTTTGCTGTAAACAAAAATTAGAGTAAGCAATAACAACAATGTTTTAGTCCAATAATCTTGGGGACATAAATTAATCAATTGACAATATTCTTTGCTAACAGGAAATAATTGATGTTTGTTTTAAGAACCACTTACAAAGTGAATGGACAAATGTCACATCCACATGATGAATTTTGCATGCATATCAAGCTTATACAGGTTATACACCACTAACCTGGCTGCCGTAAGGATCAAAAATCTTGGGTGGACTACCTTCTTGCATGGCATCTGGAAAAAGTGCTTTAAAATGTCTGAAAATGCACTAGTTATATTAAGAAAGTGATGAAATTTCATGATTGACATGGTAGACTGGTATATTTTCTCAAACTAAGCGGCATTTGGACAGTGAATTTGAGGAAATTTACTCCGCGGTCATCAATTTCACATCGATTGCAAATTACTAGCTTTGGCGACTATAGAAAATCTTGGGTTGCCGGTCTGACATCGGGCAAGTTTGGTGATTCGTAACTAAAAATTTTTCCGGTCATCATATGTTCAAAATTTGGTTATTTGGTGATTTCAGCTTGTACTTTGGGGTGATGTTGTTGTATTTCCTCTGTGAGAGTTTTAAATGTGAAAGAAACATGCTCAAAGTTGCCATTTTTCCCATAGACTACTGTGTAGTTAGTTAGTGGTGTGTAACCTACAAGAAAATCTATGTGGGTCTTATACTCTAACAAAAATAAAGTAGAGTAATAGGTAAAATGTGCTTGTTGAAGAATGGCAGCTTGATAAAAATAACCTGAATTTCCAGTTTACATCAGAAATGGTCATTTTAGGTGCACAATGATATCACAGCACCTAAACATGTGACAGGAGCAAGTTAAGCTACGGGGGGTAGAGCCCATAGGGAGGGATGGTAAAACCCCAATAATGATACTCCCATAATTTTGAACATGCTAGGAAGGAAAAGACAAAATTCCAAAGGTGGCACTTAATCATGAAATGGGCCATTTATCAACCTGAATAGAGGGAAAATGCATGGTGTTGTTTCCTTTAATATGTGGTAACTTTTGTTCCTCAGTTTCACAATTTAGATGAATTTTTGAACAAATCTTTCTTTTTTTTTCAAAAAATCAAGTTTCCTTTGAAGATTTTGTTCATATTTTATTGGATCAGTACCACAGTAAACTAAAAACCAGGGGAGGGCGGCCAAGAAATCCAAATTTCAGACGTCGTCATCAGGCGCGTAGCCAGCCCGGTGGTTCCAAGGGGGCAATTTCCCGCTAGATGCAACAAATGTCCCGATCACAAGTAAAAATTTCCCGGTCGTAGGGCAAAAGATCCGAAAAGGGGCTGATTTAACATGAATGTCCATGTTTTATTTCCCAATTTCCCCTCCAGATTTTTTTCAGAGGGGGCACTCTGCCCCCTTTGCCCCCACCTGGCTACGCCACTGGTCGCCATTGGTTTACCATGTAAAAGCGAAATCTTGACAAAAAATTCTGAATTAAAGAATCAACTCCACTGGAAGGGTTATTTCGGGATTTTTTGGTATGAATAACAAACGAGGACAAGGTCGTATGTGGGTCATGGGAACACCCATGACCGACCCACATCAAAGCACCCAAATTGGTTTGTGGTTTGCCCTCAGTATTGCTGTAATTTTTGGTGAGTTGCTATAATGAATGAGGCTTGGCCGCCACTGCCTGATAAAAACCATCACATAACCACACAATTATACCTTATTTTGGCAAAATAAAGGAAAGGGCTAACCTGTTTTATTTTTCCTGATTTTAGACTATAATTAGTATAATAAGTGTTGTGAAAATAAAATAATTTGCCAAATATTTTATGGAATATCTTTGGTTATAAACTTGATAATGTTGTGCATTAAATAAGACCACAATAACATTTTTGGGAAGTGTTTCTATATTGACCATTTTCACACTTTCGTGCCATATTTCTCTATTACCCATATGCAGATTTTGCAGCTTATATCAATTATGACCTTTAGGCCTAATGCAGCTCTGACACTATGCAGATATGCAGGTTATACCCCCAGCTTATAAAGCCAGATGTGCAGCTGATGCACTATAACAGGTTATGCGTTTTATGCAGCTTATGCAGATTATTTGGACTTTAAGCAGATAGCACTTATGCAACTTATACAGCTAATGCATAATGTAGCTTATGCAGGATATGCACTTTGCAGATATTCACTTATGCGCTTAGGCACTATGCAGATTATGCACTTATGACAGCTTATGCACGTTAAGCACTTCTACAGTTATGCAATTATGCAGATTATGCAGCTACAGCAATTAGCGTTTTACACCAGGCCGGGACGGTACACCTCTACAGCAAAAAAAATGGCAATTTATAAAATAATCAACACATATCTCAAAATTCACCCAAAACTCAGGTTTTCCCACCCTAATAAGTATACCATACTGTTCTACACCGGGATCTACACACACGAGCGGTTACTACAAGAGAAGATACATAGTTTTTGTACAGGTTGCCTGTGGAGCGTTTAGAAGAAACGCTCTTAAAATGCAAGTTTGTGATCAGTACTGTCAAATTAGCTATGTTTCATCACTAACGACCCACATCAGTACCTGTACAAAAAACCTCCATGTGGAAGCAATGCATGTGGGAAGCTATTGAAATCTTCTCTTGGTTACAACAGTAGGAATCACGGCCTAATATTGAAAGGACTAAATAATGTAGACAGTTAGTGAAGAATTTGAACCATATGGGGAAAATGATTGAAAACAAACACTTTTACGCATGACAGTTGTTGTGTACAAATCGCTCGTACATGCGTTAAACGACAAAATTTATACTGAAACTTAGTTCAAAATTGGGCAATATCTCTAATACGCACACCTTATGACATGACGTCATCAAGACCCCCTAAGTTACTGAAAAATTAAATACTACAAATTTTTACATGAAGTGCACGAGGATTTCGGTTTGGCGATATGCTGCTTGTCAAAAAGGCTATGTGTGAACGCATGCTTTACACAGAGATTAGAGGTGGTGAGGGACCAAGGAAAAATGTCGTCTGCTTTCACCCTGGGCAGGCTAAACTAGTACGAGTCCGGTCACAATGGAAGAAATTTTATTATTGTCTCCAAACTATAAATTGGTGAGCAGAATATAGCAAAATTCTTGGGCAAATTAGCTTTATTCCGTAACATAATCCATGTAGGCTAAAGCATTAAAAAGATTTGACGTTCGACACTCTATATATACTCCCATTTAATTTACACCCACTTGCCGATTTTTCGACACAGTACAAGTATAGGAGGGTGGGCGTCGTCCGTTATTAAGGGACTATATAACAAGTTGTCCGATTTGCGCTCTCATATATACTCCCTTAATTTACACCCACTGCCGATTTTTACACAGTAAAGTATAGGCGGTGGGGTATTAGGGACTAGATAATAGTGTTCGACGCGCTCTATATATACTCCCTTTTAATCACCCATTTCCGACGATGTGTACACAGTTAAAGTATAGGAGGGTGGGCGTATTAAGGGGCTATATAATAGTGTTGAACACTCTCTATCGTTACTCCCTTAATACACCCACTATTGACGTAATTTTGTACAGTTAGCACTATATGGAGGGAGCGGCGTATTAAGGGAAAGAGTATAGTAATAATCGAATTGTAATAGCATCAATCTTAATGAGCACCCGTCCCGGAGGATCAGAAAACATGGGGCTTTTACTTTTGAGTGGCGACCTTTTTTAAGCAGCAAAAAGAGGGCTTCTGGTGTAGGGTTTGTTGCGGGGAAGATAGGTTAAGCAAGAAGTTAACGAGAACCAAGAGGTGGGGGTATTTATTCCGGGGGGGTGCATTTATGATGTTAAATATAGGCCTATACATGATTATGTTACGCGAATAAAGGCTAATTTTCTAAAGTTTTAACTCTGTATTCTTAAGTATTTATTGTAAACTTGTCAAGGCTAGGGTAAGGGTTAGGGGATGGATATACATCCATGAAGTGAGGGTATTATTCGAGGGGTGGGGGGGGTAAGGTTACGGAAGTTCATACTATATTTTTTCTGGGGTCAATAACAGAGTGATCATTATTATTATGGAAATAGTTCAAGTGATGAAATTGATGGTAAAACGGAACCTCGGTTATTATTCTGGCATTTACCTGTATTCAGTTACAAAACCTAAAACCCACTCCCCTCACCACACATCGGTCTAATTCTTTTATTTCTTTTAATGACATTATTACAGAATGACCAATTAATGAAGCTTAGGGTGAGTTAGAGGTTATGGATTAAGAGTCAGTTAGTGTTTTAGTGTACTAGTTATTTGTTAGGACGGTTACAAAACAAATATTTAAAGAATAAATGTAATCCTAACCCTTTAAACTCTAACCCCTAAAACATAGTAACCCTAACCATGCTCTACTAAACCCTAACCCTAAACCCAAACTCTAAACCCTAACCCTAAACTCTTTATTATTGTAGCACTTTGATTTTAAAACAAGGAAAAACTAAATTGCTGCAATTAACATTTTCGCATCATATTTATATTCACAAGTTTCCATGTCCGGTTGTTACGCCGAATGCGTGATCACTGAAATGCCTGTGCACCGTCACGCAATTTCGGAAACTGTTGACAAGTGAAATATTCAACGAGAGTATGTGCATGCGCGCAGTGGCATTGTTGGACCACGATCAGTAGCGGTTGGTGAGTAGAAGGTTAAGGCTAAGTGTGTTCCGAGTATTGTGGCGGAAGGTGACGGCACGAATATGCGGTAGTTGGGGTAGTAGGCGCTGGAGGTAGAGGGATCAATATAGGTGACGTATTGAGGAGGAAGACTTACTCAAAATACACTAAGGTTTGAAAAGTGTTTTTGGACATTTAGGCGGTGCGATTCGAAAAGCACCATGCAAAATTGCAAGTGGTGGAAAGATGGAGTTTAATAATAATAATAAGAATAATATATCGTTATTTAAACACGGTTAAAACATGATCAATAAAGATTGGTCTCACACATGGTGTCCGTATGTACCAGAGTTATAAAACATATTAGTTAAATTACAAGACAAGGGGTATACAATATGCATATATTTGCATTGAATATCAGCTAAGAGAGATTACATCAGATAAAAATTAAGACATGTGCCGATAGTAACAAAAATACCATAAAACGATTATACAATGAAATACATTCAGTAATTAAATAAAACGAGTCATTATAGACTCACCGATCTGGTATATTTATATACATGAACTCAAAACACATCAGATTAAACATATCCCTGCTCATATTAAAACATAAAAAACCCACTCGCATGAAAACATCAAATACACCAAACATTACTGACATTTTACTGACCTTACACGGGAGACAGACACACACACACACACACACAAACACACACACACATGAACACGCAATATGCGACAAAAGATACACCGCCCACGTACACACACGCTACGCACGACCACACCCACACCCGCCCACATTCACCACCCAGCTCTCTCTCTCTCTCTCACACACCACACACACACACACACACCACACCACCCACCTACGGCCACCCTCTCACACTACACACACACACACACAGCACACACACGCGCACACCACATTCCCACACCCTCCACACTACACACACACAACACACACACACCACTCACACACACAACCCTCACAAACAGTAAACACCTAATAATAATAGAGAGTGCA
>JAMKCH010002801.1:0-112513 GCA_023653785.1 Ophioderma brevispina
AATCACTTCCACGCGTTTAAAAACAATTGGATGTTACATCTGTAAAAAACAGTAAAAACAGGAAGATTATCCGCGGGGGGGGTGGGGGGAAAAGGTGGGTGGCAGTTTTTTTCATTCCATATGGCCCTTTAAGAGCCGGTCATTTAACGACAAATGTGTTCCCATTGAAATGTGATAAGCGACATAACAGTCTACGATCAAACCAATTAGTGAGCTCATTGTATTAGAAGTTGCGCGTATGGGATGACATGCTCTAAAATGGGCGCCCGGAATACAACTTCGTTAAACTTGTGGACTCTGGAATGATATAGTGTGTTTCGGGGAGACCAAAATGTCCGCCCGTTGCTTCATTCGTCTAATTACAATTACACTGTGGCCAGATCCATTTAGGCAAGTGGACGGCCCTCTGAAAAGAGGCTTTATATAGTCGAAAAAGTGGCTGTAGAACATAGATATATAGGGCTCAGTCACACAGCCGATTTTTGCTAGAAAACCCCTTTCCTCCCACCAACTGCTTCCATACAATTTTTCTTTTTCATGGGTAGTTCTGGCAAGGTCTAGGCCTGTTCTGTACAGTCGTCAGTAGTCTTACCCACTATTTGCTCGAAAAAAAAAACCGCTTCCAGACTGCACCATACTGGTGTCCGATTGGCCATTGTTTCGAAAATCTAGATTATTTTCCTTTTTCAGGTGTAGTTTTTGGCCAGTCTGGGATGTCCTTACAGTCTTCTGCAGTCTTGTGTGGTCGGGAGCACTGCATTTGAAAAAAAACCGCCACGATTTTTCTTGCAGCTTAAAAAAATCGTGGCGGGTTTTGGAATCGGGAAGGTCGGTTTGAACACATGAGCGGTTTTGGAAAGCGGTAGCCGATGAGTTGTGCGCATCCTGAAGTTGTTGTGTGTGCAGTTGGAAAGTGTTCGGCAATGGACATGTTTGAACTCGGCGTACTAAACTCGGCGACTACCTAAGATAAGTCGCCGAACTTGCATCTTGACAGCAACTTGTGCTGTCGTGGTTGTAAGGTCTTTCGACTGATTGTGAGAACTGAACAAGTGATATGCTGGATCGCCTACTGCTCGGCATTGATCATCTCTTTGTCTTGTAATTTGAACAAACCTGCAGCCGATTGGAAAGAATTTGGTCTTGTGTAGTTTGGGAAGAGGTTGGGGTCGCGTCGCGGTTGTTCTTCATGTGAACGGGACCGTTTCTTTGGCGTCAACAACTAGGTGACCAATCGACGAGCATTCTTGACAGCGACACGTCACAACTTGTGCCGTCGTTTCAAGGTCGGCGACTATCGGGGGACTAAACAAGTGGCCGGTCTCCGATTAAACTGGCTGGGTCTTGTTGATACATGATGCTGTCTCCTACCGCTCGCGTTTCAGCCTCCCTTGTCTCGTTGACAAAAACGGGGATAACTCGCAGACTAATCATCCCTGGTCGGGATAAAAATTGTACATGTTCAAGTTTGAACAAGACTGTAGCCGATTTTGAAAAAAATGCCGGTCCTGTGTAGTCGGAAGTGTTGGGTCGGAGCTGTCTTTGTGTGATATACCTTAAGCAAATTTGCATACAGCATGCATACGAAATTGCGCCACCTGGTAGCAACCTTCCCCCGTAAGGATTGGTCACTTGAACTGATTTCCAAAGGTGTCGTTCGTTTCAACAGCAATATTACCGATGGGGCTGAAAGAAATCGATCAGAAAGCATGAAGTAAGATCGATATGCCGAACTCTATACTGATTAATTTCACATTCCTCAAGAGCGTCGCCAACCTCGCTCGAAACCGCCCTGGGTTTTGATTTTTGCCAGACAACGACCGTCGCCTCGCTTTCAAATGGGCATGGTGAACCAATATTTTAATAAACATTGTGCTACTACTCTCTCCGGTGAATGAGATTTTGAAACCAACAAATTTGATTATTGTACTGCTAGAAGGGCCAATTCATACAAGTATAGCACATAGTCATATTTATACCATCTTTTATTTTTCTCAGAAAGTTTGAAATTCACATTGGTCCTTTCCAAAAGAAGACGATCATGACAAAATTAAGTTATGGGCGATCAGCATATAAAGGGTTAGTCGATTAAGTACTATTAATAATACATCCAAGGTATTTATTTACGGAAATAAATCCCAAGATTTAATTACTTAAATTTTTTTAAATTATTAAAATATTCTTGAATTATTTTTCACTTCCGTTATGCCTGGTGGGTGTGTCAATTTCCCCCAACCCTAATTATTCTAATGAAGCCTTGGGCGGGATTTTAATTTTTTTGTATCAGAAGTAAGCTAGGTATAAATTAGACAAATATCACAAAATAACTAACTCCTTGAAAAATTTTATTTCGTACCCAGAAAATCGCAAAAATCAAATGTGGGTACTATGGACCCCCTTGGGCACTTAATCTTGTGTTTAATCTTGTGTTGGTTAAGAAAAATGCGCGGTGTCTCATCTAAAATTAACCAACGTTGATACTATTAAATCACCAAAACATGTTTTCAATCTTTAATCAATAAATATTCAATGCTACTTTACTTTTTTTTGATCAATCACTTTAAATCGCGATTTTTTAATATCTGTTTTAACAGTTTACTTTACTTCAATCAACTGAACATGAAATTAAACTAACTTGGTTAAATGCGAGCGACGCGCTTGGATTGCGAGTGCAGTTGGAATAAACCATTTCAATGTTATTTCTCCCTTTAAGGTATTGGAGTGGCAATGATACTGGTCACCACGTATTTCTGCCTGTACTATATTCTTCTTATTGCCTACACTTGTACTACATGTACTATTCGTTTTGGAACCAATTACCGTGGGTTGGATGTGACCATCCATGGAACACTGAAAACTGTTATGACCGCGCAAGTAAAGCCACACAAAACCTTACTTCTGTTACCAATGCAATCGGACCTATGACAACCGAAATAACAATTACAGACTATTTCACTGACACCTCAAATCTCAAAGATGTGACGACGGAAGCGGCGTCCCAACCTGTAGGGCTAGTGAGGAGTTTTGGAGTGAGACCTTTACATTGTTTTTTTTTTTTCTACCTCTGTTGTAAAGCGGCATTGGCACACATCTTCCCAAAATGCATTTCTTCAATTTGCTCGCAAATGATAATCTAGGCCATTGGAAGGATAGGGATATTTTACACATAAAAATAACATGCCCCAAAACAGATTAACAGGGACATTAATAGGAGGCTAAAGAGAACATCTAGGGAATTTGTAGGCTAACTTAGTTTTTAACTTTAGTGTCTATTACCATGATTACATGATATCATAGATTCGTACCCATTGATATTAAAACCATAAGGTCAACAGACCGGATCATTAAACAGGGTGCATGCCGTGGGAATCAACTCCGCGTATGTTTTCTGTCGTCTGCTGAATAATATCGCTACTTCATTTTATAAAATCGTTCTCTTTAACCATAAGGGCGCTTATATGGTCTTAATCATTTCCGGTGGGGGTTATGTATATAAATGCTTTACAACCATTCAAAAAATATAATTTTGAAAAGTCTTGAGGGCGCACTATTTTTCTGCAAGTGTCTCTTAAGTTATTTTTGTTACATTGCTACTGATATATTTTGTGGTAAATATTTGGTTATAGGATCTCTCCAATTGATTGATGTTTTCTTGTTGTTTCTTTCTCAACACGATTGAGTATCAAATCAAATTCCTCAACTCTAGCCATCAAAACTCCAATTTGGTTGGCTCTTCGGCATCTCTCTACCTCATTTTTCGCCATGTTGTTAAGAAAGGGTTAAAATAGATCGAACAGACAACCTGCCCTAAGTTACTTCAGATATTCACCATTTGTAACATCTTCTGAGCCCGCCATTAATTCAGTGATATTTTTATTCCAAGATACAAAGTGCTGAACATTTCCGAGGGTCTTCATGATTTGGGGGATATTCATTGGCAATGTGCTGTTAGTTTCATCCGCTGCTTGGACCATTGGTTTATTTCTGTATTATAAAAGGAACAAATCGAAATCGTCAGGAAAGGTTCGTAGACATATAAAACAATAATTTAAACGTATCTTCATTATAAGACTTATCAATCTCTTATATTTCGATTGTTATACTCGCTTCATGTGATGTGTCGTCCACCGAATGATGATATCACTCCCTCGATGTTTATAACTTTAACACTCAGTTTCTCAATTTTCTTGATGTCACAGTCGACTAATTTTCCACTTCGACAATGAATAATTGACAATTTTCATGGTAACTAGAGACAGATACACTACTTCACTAAAACAAACACAAAAGCTCAAGCTATTGAATTTAAGTTCATTTCATTTCTTAATTATTGGTCCTTTCTGGCTGACTCAATTTAAAAAATAGTCAATGTAATTAAATGCCAAGGACATCCGGTTGATAAAGGTAACAATGGCCTAACAAACGTATAAAATTTCTTATGGCTTAGCGTAGTGCCGGGGGGGGGTAGGGGAGAAACAAGTGGTGAAATTCATAATAAATTATAAAAATCCTATAACTTCCTGTTCCCGTACATAAAACTGAACACATTGCCACTTGAAAATGAATAAAACGATCACCCCATTTCTTTTTCCCAATATCAAGTGACTAAAGGATATTTAAATTAACTTCAGCAAAACCATGAGCTAAAAAAAAAAAGATTTTCAACAATCGACCCGGTATGCGAAGCCATTGTCATATTCCCACGCAGTTAAAGATTCTATGTGTTTTATCACCTCCACCGATTTTTCAGGGGCGGACTGGGTTTTTTAGCGGCCGAGGCAAGTGAATTAACCGGCCAATTTGTGACCGTGAAGCTTAGCGAGCGGAGAATTTACCGGGTGATGTCCATGGGCCCGCGCCCGTTGGGTCCCTGGTGGTGTTGTGGGCGAAATGGAATCGCGTTCGTGGCTCACTGTTCTGCTGGCGTGCACTGGTTGGAGCTTCTGGCGGATGTTACTATAATAAAATCATTAGATGAACGAGCTACAAAGAACCCAGCATCTTTAACTAAATAATATTCTAAATTAATTAATATTCAACATTACATAGCCAACATAATAGGAAAACTATCACAATCCAAATCTAACAAACATTTTAATTCACCAGGAAAGGGTAGGTATGTTTCAGAGCCTCTTAGCCTACTCAGCCTCAACGTTGATGATCTGTCCACCAAATCGACGCTTGTTCACTATGTATAACCCTCCATGTACAGTAAGAAGGAAACCGCAAGCGTCATACGTGACCAAAGTTAGCATCCTCACAGTTCTTGACTATGCAGATGATCCTAAGTCTAAAAGCCGATCTGATATGGTGGTGCACACGATCTACTAACATCACTTTCACAACTGCTCAACAAGTCGGCCTACATCTAAATGCCAAGACGAAGGAAATATTACCCTCAATGAGGAATATGATCATCAACCTGTCGGCAGCTACATCGGTACCAACCCCCCTTCAAGAGGTCAGGACTCCAATTACTTAATAGGCCCTCCTCTTTGGCAAATCACAAACAAAATTTGATATAATTGCATTACAACTACTAGTTACATTAACGACGTGTCAAATTTGGCTAGTCCTACTCAACCATGGCTCCCGCCAGCATCCCACTGCATAGCTTGGCTCCGTTAAGAATCTGTGCAACTGCCCGCTGAATCATCTTCTTGGGGGTCCTGCTTGAGGATATCCACTTTCCAAGGACATCCCGACTTGCCACTCTCTTTTCAATAACTGTTGTCACGAGCTGTCGTCACAATTCTTGTCGAATTTGCAGGAGCACCGTCCGTGCCCACCAGAGGATTATCTAAATTGTCCGTTTTGCTGCCACCGGAATATCACAAGTTCTGATCAAGAACTTGACAACCTTGCAATTTATCATTTAAACTTCTCCATTGACGTTCCCATGAAAAAGGGGCCAATAAGACCATCGTTTCTAACAAGGTCAATCTACACTAAGTTTTTGCCTCGAGTCCCTCCTCTCAAAAGGGCCTGATTATTGTTGGTGTTGATTGAGTCATTTAGGCCGAAAGGTATTTCATTGGCCGATCACACCCTTCAGAAAGCAAGGTGTCATTTCCAACCAGCCACTCAGCAGATCTTGTGTGTCGTGGCATGGTCTCTTCCAAAGTTCTGCCTCTGTATCAATTGATACTGATGCCATTGTAAGTCAGGCACGTGATTCGTTAAAGTACTTTGAGGTATCCCAGATCATTACGTCAAGAGCTAATTCTGGGGCCATTAATTGACGCTGCTGTTGAAAAGCACTTTGGACCAGCTTGGACATTTTCCGCTGACCTTCCAATCCTAGGAACTTGGCAAGAATGGCCTCTGTTTAGATTGAGGCTATCCCTGTGGTTTTCGTATTTGTAACGTTTGCATACACATGGAACGCAATAGGCATTGGGAATTGGCTGAGGAAAGTTTCGCAACACAGCTACACACTTTGGGTACGGTGGAACTCCTTTTAATAATATCCCCCCCCCAACGTAGTTTTTTTTTTTGTTTTCCTTGCTAGGGGTGTGAGCTGAGCATGTTGAAGACACAACTATTCAACCAAGTCACTCGTTCAAATCATTTTTATGATTGTCCTAGCCATACGAATTTGGCGGCAGTTACAACACCTCAACCCCTTCCTGTTGATTGTCCACCGCGGCCATGCCCTGGCTTCCCAAGGCCATGAACTTGTATCAGGAATATTCAAGAAACTTTATTCTAAAAGCAGTTATTTTTTCTTTTAATATTGGTACAATAGAACAGAAGATTCATTTTTCAAAACCTTTTTTTTTTTTTTTACTCACACTGTATAGTTCCTGTCAATGTTCTCCATTTTATTTTTTTTCTCTTCGTCCCAAAGCGGCCTTTATGACGAAGCGGCCGGGCGCAACGCCGAATCGCCCCCCCGCCAGTCCGCCCCTGGTTTGAGTAACAAAATAACCGTCCTCTTTCACAATGCTAACCAGGTTACAATTATAATATACATGATATGGTCGTTTACACTTACGTTTTCTTCGTAAAACGCGTAAAAAAACTGATAAAAATGAAGTTAAGCAATATATGTTAAGGATTTTTGTTCTGCACAAAGTTTTTTAGGTTCCAGTTGCCCACAACTTTTGGACATGATTTTTTGTTCGTCTCCTTTTCTTTGTGATGAAATACTTATATGAATGAGAGGGTATTTGTCCTTACGTCTTAAAAATACTCATTCTAATCTAAAGGTGATAACACCTGGAAATCTTTTCAACTGCGAGACAATTAACAATGGCCCTGCACTCCGAGATGAAAGGAATCTGAAGTGCTTTTCTCCACGATACATGGCCGATTGTTGAATCTCTTTAGCTCCATTTTTTTTCGAAGTCTCGGGTTTCCTTGGTCACTGATTTAGGAAATGAATTGGCGGGTTAATTTTATTATTCATTTTCAAGAAATGTGCCATGTTTTATTTGCGGGAACAGACGGTGATATGATTTTAATAATTTTTATAATTTAAACTTGGTTTCCCCTTGCCCTCTTACGGGTACTACGAAACAACAGCATAAAGAAATGCACCATATTCTACATAATAAGAAACAAAAGTCACTTGACTGTTATTCACACAACTTTTTAAACTTCACAATGGAAACATAATCAAATATCAACTCACGAATCACGACTCCCCCTATTTTTTTTGCACTGTTTTTGCACTGTTATTTTTGAATTGTTGTAGTAAAGACCCCTGTAATTGGCTAAGGCAATAACTAACTCGTTCGTAATTTTTTGTCAAGATATTAGGATTTGTATTCTATGTTTACAATAAAGTCGGGGATACTACCACGATAAGGAGAAATTTCATTTCTTTGCTCAAACATTCATGTTGGTGAAAAGATGAAAAAATGGATATCTATTATGCTAAATAACCGTTGAGTAGATTACCATTGTAACATTCCAATATCTTTTTTCCAGAAGAAGGCTTTTTGGAGACCGATGTAATTTGTCCCCATTATTATTATTACTGCAGCTGCAATTTTGGCAAGTACAATAGGACAATCAGACACATACATGGTAATAACATTTGCCCCGTGTGGACTATGCTAGAAACGAAGTAAAAATAACCCAATTTGCTGAGGACATACGATTTTTTATGAAGATGAAGAGTCCATACTGGCACACACAATAAGAGTATTCGATTCATTTACCGAAATTTCAGGACTAACAGTTAAATAAAAAGAACAATGATGGACGTTTGGATTGGTGCAAGTAAAGTTGGAAAGGGAAATTTGGTGTTGTTAATTGGAAATTCGAACCAAACAACACGTTCACCTTTGGGGGTTTTAGTGAATCCATCTATATCCCTACTCCTATCCGTATTGGAAAGATTTTACATTGATGTAACTGACGATGAGATTTTGAATAAGGGCGGCCCCTACCCTGACTTAGTCAATTTTGGTATCCTTACGTATTCGTTTCTTGACTAGCATTAAGCGAGACCGCTCCTCTTATGTCCAGCGGCCACTTCCAGGTGAAGACCAGGAAGCGGTACGCTCTGACTTAGTTCATGTTTTTGAACTCTGAAATGTCTACATGCCGTGGCCCGGTTAGGCGACTTTTCACCCAAGGGTTTGCTTATTACAATCTAGGGCGATTTTCAGCTGACAATGAAGTGGTCAGCTCTGAACAATCTCCGCTGCCGTGGCCCGGCGACGTCGCTGCCGGCCCGGCTACGTTGACTTTCACCAAGAGTTGGGTTCATAATCTTGAACGATTTACCGCTGACCAAGGAAGCGGGTCCCGCTCTGGACTTAGTTCATTTTTGAAAAGTCTATTTGCCGTGGCCCGGCTACTAATCCGCGGCCCGGCTCCGTGACTTTTCACCCAAGAGGTTGGTTCATAATCTAGAGCGATTAACCGCTGACCAAGGAAATCTGGCCCGCTCTGGACTCTGAACTTAGTAGCTCAAAATGATAAACAATTGGCGTTACGTGGAGGGCCCACGACATGTAAGTGGTTCCGGTTAACTTTCTAGTGGGCTCTTAGTGTGTTAGCCGGGCCACGGCATCGACACTTCTTACCCAGTAGGGCCACGGCAGCGAAACTTTCAGCGGAACCTCGGGTGGTGACCCGTGGAACCTCAGGTACAAGAGACTTGGCGCATGCCTGAGAAGCCGCTTATTGCTTTTTAACAGTAATGTTCGGGCTACTGCTTGGCCTGGTCCCCAACCCCTGACCTTTACCCGGTCGCCACCCCTGCCCTTGACCCGGCAACGGACCCGTCACTTGACCGTAACTAAGGTGCGTCCGCACGCCTGCTAAGACGCGTCATGTTTTACCGTAATGTTCGACCTACAGGTCTATTTAATTAACCGTTTTGCTAATTTACGGAATTTTTCGATTGTTTTTACTTTGTTCTGCCAATGTATTGTATTGGAAATTTGCGGGCAAGGGGAATGTTTCTTTCTTTGAATTAAGGTTTCAACATTTGTACTTCACAGACTTTTCTGATCAGATTTATTTGGTGTTGCTGGTAGTATTTCGGCTGGTAGCAGTAGCTCCAGCCTGCAAGTCTTATTTTAGTCAAGTAGTTTGTATTTGGAACTGTTTTGGTTAAACCACGCACCACGGCGCAGGGGAACCTATTTTATCCTTGAGATCATAGGGCCCACCCATCAGTTCCTTGTCGGGTACAGGTACCAAATACCGGTCGGATGAAGCCTCCTATGGTGGTTTTATTGGGCCAGTTATCCAACTGGAGATGTAGGCTGGACTTTCTGTGGTAGCAGCCCGTAACGATTGTCTGGGTGACTGGAGATGTATCAGTAAGCTAGCTAGCTGAGAAATGATGTTACAAGTCTTTGATGTTAGTTCACTTGTAAGACAGCCGGACGGCCGGAGGGTTAGGGCAGATCATCTTAAAGTAAAGTGTCCGGTCAAGGCCACATAAAACAGATTGTGCTCTCTTACTCGAAAAAACATCTCTGTAACTTTAAGCTATCTTAAATGTAAAAGTCACGTAAATGTCATTATTACATGTGCATTATCGCCTCGCACAACACTGTGGCGTCGGCACGGTCAATGTTAGAACTCGCGGTGCACTGGTGTTTTCGTCACACCACTGCGGGCACGTTCAACTTTCATTTGTCCAGTGGTCTGCGGACAAATTGCAGGCAAGGTCCCTAGCATTCTGCACAACCTTCCCTTGGCGTCCGGCCTTCCGGCAAATGAATGCTGCAAAATCTGCCAAGAGAATGCGAGGTGTTGACGAAAAAGCACACCACCCGACAGAGATGCACACCGCCAGTTTCTGGCATCCGAACTTATCCCTTCAACTTTCCTGAAGGCGTCCTTCTTCGGAGTTGCACGATCTCCGACAGGTGCCGGATGCCTCTTCTTCATATCAACCAGCTCATGCCCCGGCCCTATTGGTTGACGCATTTCCTTACTCACCGGTCGATGTGGGCGACGGCCGCCGCCGAAACCGGCGATGAGCTCCTCGGGCGGTTTAGATAACTCGAATGGCGAACAATTCGATCAGAAGCCGGTTTTGCCGCCGCATTGTGGACACCATTGTAACAAATCCAGGCATTGAACCCGGCTGATATCGACGCAAGAAGTAAAGAACCCTGCTTCCACCAGGTGCTGACCCTTTTGTCCAGCAGGAGTTGTATGGATGTAACTGATCACTTTGTCACCGTCTGTTAGAGCTTTTGGTGAGCCGAAAGCGCCGCTGATCTTCTCTGGGATCATTGGCATTGCGGTACCCGTTATGCGACGTTGAAACTAGTGGGACCACCTTGATGTTCTTTCCACAGCGTTGAACGTTGTGCGCCCCGTTGCCCGACCATAAAAGGTACCAGGTGGGGCCTTTCCCGGTTCTTGAACACCCGGCTCGGGGTTTTGAGGCTAAATCTTTTGAGAAGTCAGTCGGGCTATCCTCGTGAATTCATCTTTCACGGCCCCCAGTTGAGATAGGTGTCGCTCTCCACCCGTTCTAGGCTAATTGAAAAGATCCGTACAACTTGTCGCAGAAATTTTGATGGAAATTTTTGTGGGTGCACGATGTCGCCTCGAGCGTGTGTTTGAAGGTGCATACACGCAGTACATTTGCACAGCGTACCACTGGTCCCATTTCGCAACAGCGTACAATTATGAAGCCCTGGCTGGTAGGGTTGGTCGGCATTCGATGGGTCGTCAGCCAACCGTAATGTCCCCTTGGTTAACGGCACCATGCCTTAATCGAGAGTAATTGCGCTTGCAGTTATACTCTCGCGATAATTCTGCAGAACAGTGTCCCAGGGACTGGGTTCTATCCTCAGATGCTTGCGGATGTAATTGAACTTATGCTTCTTTTCTTCCCGGTTTTCTCTTCTGCTCTTCATCTCTTTGGGTCTGTAGTCGGGTTCGCACAAGGATGCTACCAGACATGACTTCAAAACGCGTCTTGACCCTGGTAATCCGGGATCGATAACCCCGGAGGGATTACCAATAATTCCTTGGCGTTCGCCAGGGAGTTTCATCCCATCACCAGATGGATCCCAACCCGCGGCGGATTCGCGACCGATGTCATCTTTCTCACCCTCTTCTCTCTCAACCGATGTTTTTTCCTCATCGATTCCTGAGAAGAGATAAGAGGGAAAAACATCCGCAACATAGTCCAGGGGACGCGTCTGTTGGTCGGCGGTCAAAGGTCCGGTCACACTCGGCAGTGTAGCCGCGAAACAACGTGTCTCGTCTTCAACCTGGGGGCAAATTGTGGCTCCTCCGAGATCGTCCGTATAATGGTCAGCCGGTCCACCGGTCCTCGCTTCGGGTCATGTTCTGTGCCCGGTCTATGATCTCGGCACCCTTCTGTCGGGGTGGGCTGGCTTGCGCGGGATCATCAGATTAAAACCCTTCTGATCCTACAGGCTCATCAATGTCAGAGTCGGCTAAAGTCGGTGCCAGCGTTGGCTCCGCGTCAAGCGCGGCTTCATCAACAGTTCGCACCATGTCATGGGGATAACAACGCGAAGTTGTTCCGATCTTGGCAGGATAGCCTTGCCCGATGAGCTGGATGCTACCGGGCACTTTCCCCCGTCTCCTTTGGCTTCGGCACAGCAGGTCGGGGGAAGAGCGCCGGCTCCGTTGATGAAGTTGATGCGCCGGAGTCTGCTGCGTGCTTTCCTGCCCTAACCCGTGCCATGTCGCGCAGAATTCCTTAGCGGGGTCGGCTGTCATGGCTGCCGCCGCTACTCTCCCCGTTATCCACCCGCTGCTTCTTTTTCGTCTCTCTCTCTCTCTCCTCTCCGCTTCTTTCTTCCCAGCACTACCGAGGCCAGCTCTTCTTTTCTTCGGTGGCGGCCTCGGAAGACATGGAGTAGCTGGAAGTGTCTAATGTGTCCATTGCATTGGAAAAAGTCCATAGCGGACCGCTTCCTTGATCTTTAGCCGGAAATCGCCCCTACGTGCGTATAACTTCGGTTGGTCTTGGGTCCATCGCCGTATCCACTGCGCCATCTGATACTTACCTGAAAACTGATTGCATTTTTATAATTTTATACCTTGGAATCAAAGGAATGGTCACGTGATGGAAACGGATCTTTTCACTGCCCAAATTATTTTCCAAAGTGACTATTTCCGGTGAAAGTCGCATGCGGCCGGCCTTTCACTAAAATCCAATTTTGAAGATTTGACAAATATCTACATTTGAACAATGGAAAAAAGTCCGCTTTCGAAATATTGACTAAGTCCACTTTTGAAAAAATGACTAAGTCCAGAGCGGTCCGCTTCCTTGATCTTTAGCGGGAAATTGGCCCTAGATCCAACAGCCATAGTTAAGAGTGAAAAAAGTCCAGAGCGGACCATTGACTCAGTCTTTAGTGGGAAATTGTCCCAAGATCTAATAGCCGAACTTGAGAGTGAAAAAACTAAGTCCGGAGCGGACCGCTTCCTTGATCTTTAGCCGGAAATCGCCGCTACGTGTGTGTAACTGGTCCGCTCTAGACTTAGTCATTTTTCCAAAGTCCCACTGCCATTATCCTGCCACGTGAAATGACAAGTACCATACATAGGTATACGTTCTGGTCGCAACCACTTCTCCATCCGAAATCCACTTTCCACTGAACCGCATCATAACTTAACCACAGCCGACCGGTGTGGGGCTGCGATCAGAAACCGGACAGGCCCGGTACTCTCTAATGTATGATGTTTGTTACCTTCAAAACCGTATTTTAAGTTGGATTTGCGGAAACCGACAGGTGGCCAACATTTTTTTAGCAAGCTCCAGTTGATTTCGGGCGACAGAAGTGGTGGCGAATACCGCACGGTCCAAACCCTAGCCAGGCCACGGCAGTGAAACTTTCAACCTAGCCGGACCACGGCAGTGGGTGTGTTCCAGTTAACTTTGTTTTAGTGTGCTCTTAGTGTGCTAGCCGGGCCACGGCAGCCAAACTTTTTACCAAGTAGGGCCACGGCAGCGAAACAGCGTAGTTTGGGCTAAAAGCTACGGGTAATCTACTCCAGAACTAGAAATCACTAAGTTACCCTTTCAAGTGGTCGGGTCACGGCAGGAACCGGTCCGCTCTGGATTTTTTAACCTATCCAAGCAGGGCCACGGCAGCGAAACAGCGTAGTTTTGGCTAAAAGCTATCGGTAATCTACTCCAGAAATAGAAATCACTAAGTTACCCTTCCACGTGGCCGGGCCACGGCAGCGTAACTTTTACCAAGTAGGGCCACGGCAGCGAAACAGCGTAGTTTTGGCTAAAAGTTACCGGTAATCTACTTCAGAACTAGAAATCACTAAGTTACCCTTTCACGTGGCCGGGCCACGGCAGCGAAATTTAGCCGGGCCACGTCGGAAAATCGCCTATTTAGTGGGCCAGAGACTACCAGTAGGGTCCACAAAAAAATGTCGGCCACTTGTCGGTTTCCGGGAAACCTATGTAAGATAAGGTGTTGAAGGGAAAATACATCGTGCATGAGAGACTACCCGGCCTGCCAGGTATCGGTTCACAGCCCCACACCGGTCGCCTATGGTTAAAGTAGGAAGCGGTGCATTAGAAAGTGCCTTTCGGATGGAAAGTTGGCCGCGACCAGAACGTATAACTATAGGAGGGCTTATTAGTCTACGTGGTCGGGCCAAGGCAGCGAAACATACATTTAAAAATGTATGAGTCCAGAGCGGATTGCTTATTTGGTCATAGCGGTAAATCGCCCTAGATCAATAATGAAGCCCTTGGATGAAAAGTCACTTTCAAAGTTATTCCGCTTCCTTATTTACTTGAAAGTGGCCGCTAGACGTAAGAGTTCTGTGGTGTTCCTGAAAGCTGCTACCTGTACCTACTACTGCCGTGGCCTGACTTGGAGGGTTTTTGCCCAAATTTGAAAAGTGGGTAAAAGTGGGTTTTGAGGTGATTGTTAGGGATATATAAAATACAAAATAAAATTTTGCACCAACACGGCAGGAATATCGGACGTTCATTGCAAATGGGGTTTTGGCCCCCAAATGATGTAAAATGATCGTTGTTTATAACATAAGTTTATTTAAACACATCATATTTAAAACAAATGATCTAAAAGAAATAAAGGTAATTTATCTTTATTTGCAAATAATATGCCCAAGCACATTAATGAGCCCATAGATGATACTGCAAACCCTTTATTTCATATTCTATCACTAAACACTTGAGTTTATAAGAAAATAATGCTTACAACCCTCTGTATTGAAGATTATGGGCAGTAAACTGACCAATCAGAATGCTACAGGGGGGTTTTTCATATGGGCAGTAGAGGGGGGGGTGTAGATGAAGGTAGTGGGTTCGTTCTTAGATGGCACACACTAATAACCCACCAATCGACTTTGGACGCGTCCTACGACCTAACCCCTTCACGGTGCTAAACCTAAAATTATTAACGCAAGTTTTTAACGTTTTTTTTGCGCATCGGAAAGTTCACCTGGTGTGATAACCTGCTCCCTTTTGGTAAAACGCGAGGTTTCTGTCACTGAAGGCCCCTTAAGGGATCAATTGTTGGTATTTTTTTGTTTTTGTGTATCCAAATGTAAAAACGCAAAACTTTGATAATTTCTTTACGATGCACAGATCCTTAGGTTGTCAATAGTATAATAAAACACAAACAAAAATGTAAATACATTACACATCCCTCATGAAGTATAGAACGGTAATTTCACCGATTGTGTCTTTAAATCTGACTGACCTATTATCTATTTTGATCACTGAAGTAGCAATCTTCGTCCCAGCGCATCCGTATTCGTTTGCAATTTATCTGGGTGCTTTGAGATATTTGGACACGCAAAGCTATCGACATCGAATTCGAATTTGTGAAACCCTTAAATTACATAGTTCGTCGGGTGTATTACATAGTGGACGGATGCTGATTTTTATCATTTTTAACGAAATTAGGGAAATGGTACGAATACCAAAACACTTCAACATACCAGTGCCGAACCTTGCAAGTACTTTCCTTAATTTATAATCTTAATTAGAAATTTTGAAATTTTTGACGTATGTTGCATAACGAGTCTTTCGTGTGTATTCCATTGTGACGGATTTTGAACCCTCGGTCAAAGAAGTGGTATCTTTGATTTCGCCCCCACGGATCTTTTTTAAAAACGTTTTGTAGAATAATTCTTATCTTAATTTACAACAATTCATAAGCAAATATTAATTAATTTATAAATATCGATATTGAAGAATTTATTATTATATTTACACTTAAATCGGGGAATCTCGGCAACCACTAAGCATCCGTCATTATGGTAAACAACCAAATTGAAGCATATTTTTTTCCCATGACAGGCACGTGTTGTTGAACGGGTGTTCATAAAACGCCGATCGTTGTTATGGCTGGACTCCTAAAGCCTGGGAAAAATCAACATCCGTCACTATGTCATGAACACAATCGCCGATTTGCGTAAATTTTGGTGTGACGGATTTAATGGTTAACTTTTCCAATGTATTTCATCCATCTTATTAAGTAAGAATTCATGAATATTAGCTAACATAAATTTCCAGTTGTTAATTGCGTTTCTTAATCGGATTTAATTGTTTGAATCATATGTGGGGATGTGTACGGACCCCCTAGAGTTCGCGATTTTTCAAATGCGATTTTCTCAGAAACAAATATTCGTATTTTGTTTAACATCCGTCACTATGTAATACAATCGACGAATTATGGGTGTTATTCGACAGGGACTATTTTGGGTAGGAGATTAATTTCACTTTTATTTTTGGGTACAATTAAATAGTACCTAAAATATAACCAGAATCAGCTATAAACTCAATTTGACCAAAAAAATCAGATTCGACAGTATGTCGTGACCACGACGATATGTAATAGCACTGGCGTACCCGGGGGGTGGGCTTTGGGGGCTAAAGCCCCCCTCAAAGTTCTCAAGAAAAAAGAGGAAGGAAGAAAGAGGAAGGGAGAAAGAAAAAAGAGGAAAAGAGAAGGAAAAAAGAAGAAAAGAAGAAGAAAAAGAAGAGGAACGAGAAGGAGAAAAGAAAAAGGAGAAAACAGAGAGACTCGTTTCACGGTTCGTGCTCGTACACGATCTGTAAGTGTTAATGCGTCGGCAGCTGTATGGACTGAGAGAGAGAGAGAGGGAGAGAGAGAGGGGGGAGGGAGGGAGAGAGAGAGAGAGAGAGAGAGAGAGAGAAAGAAAGAAAGAAAGAGAGAGATTCGTTTCATGGTTCGTGCTCACGATCTGCTAACGTCGATATAGCGGCTGTATAGGACGGCATGCAAGTGTCTGAATAAGTTCAAAAACATCCTGGTTTTAAGGAAATATTACAAACATGTCAGCCCCTGAAATTTTCCAATGGGAAAATTCTTCTAATGGCGGACATGCAGTTGACGGCGTTACCCTGAATAATTAAAGGATGTTCCAATAGTACAATGACGTCACGAGACCAAGAAAAAAGATTCTTTTTCCCCCTCATAAATAATGCTGCGTAGCTCCACTTGATTGATGAATCACACTTCGTGTGGGATGTGTTACTGTTGTTGTCGTCAATGTCGTTTTTGTCTTCTATATGATTAATTGTCCAAAACAAGTGGACCAAAGTCAATAATGAGGTGAAAAAAATCATCCGCATGGCCCTCTCCTCATTATCCTCAATGTAAGAAAATGCGTATCACATAGGCTTACATATTTAATTTCCGTTAAATGATTGAAGTGCAAGTTTGCAATAATGGAAATCAGAATCCATATTTACCAAAAACATCGTATTAATTACTTTCAAATTATATTAAATAGCGATTTTTCACCTTTTGTCGACCAAAAAATCAGATGGGCCTATAATAACCCCTTGACTGTCTGGCATATTCATGTCTACTTAATGGTATTTTTTTTATTCCCTGTTTAACGTAATATGGAAAATACCCATGGTTGGGTTGTTCTATTACATACGGCCTGCGGCCTCATAGCAGAGAGATTTATATAGCGCCTTATGCTATTGGCCTCATGTGAAGTTATGTGATATTCAGTTATTAGGTGAGGTCGGTGTGATACGAATGATATCTAGTCAAGGAGTTAGTATCAGGATGATTGCTTCAGATGTGGAAAAGTTTTGCGCATGTGTAGTTCCTTACTAACCCCTGTATAAATAATACTTGTAAGCACCCGCGTGAAAGAAAACGCGGATTTAGGGTGCTTTTGAAAGGCAAAACGCGGATCCGCGTTTAGGGTCTCAAAACAGCTGATTTAGCAGAAGAAAGGGTGTTTTTTCATAGGACTATCTTCGCTTAGGGTACTTGTTAAAATGATCCAACTAGCGGATCATTACTTATTGGCATAATATCAACTCGGATTTTACAACCATTTTGCCTGGCCGTATTTTGTGTCACTTTAACGTTTTCGGAGCTGAGCTTGTGCAAAACCAAACGCGTCTGTGGCGTTTTCGTTTTTATACCCGTAAGTAAAAGATTAGAAGTGGGGCGTCATCCGTCGATAACTAACATGCGAAGCATTAAAATTGGTCGCAAGATAGTGCTCCGTAATTTTTAAAACATTAACGTTCGTTTTTCACTTTCGTACTACTCCCGATAATTGTCATAATTGAAAGCTCCGCTTTGATATCAAAAAGATTCATCATAAGCCTCTTTAATAATTATAATTTAATCGGCCGAATATCCCTGGATATACCCAGGCCATCGTCACTTTCCATTTGCGTAACCCGGCCCCTGCCCCGAAAAGGCTGTGTTGTCCACAACTGTGGGCGGGGTTTAGCGTAAGCTCTCGGCTTCTAATTGGTTACTTTTCCCCGATTTCAGATTTCAGATTTTGTCATGGCGATTTCGTTACTAATTAATTTTCGGCGTGTCATATATCAGAAATAAAACGAATAAAACATTATGTAATAAAACAATGATAATCATAGAAAACTTGATGCTCAATTATAATCCACTGTAAAAAATATCTACTTCACTTAAAGCAATGATTTCGTAATCGGCTATTTTGGGGTCAAATATAAATGGTCCAAAATAATGATTTGAAAACAAAAGTTGATACTTTTGGATGGTTTTCTGGATGGTTCCTGGTGTGTTCGTCGGTTTCTTTGGGTTTCAATAGTAACTGTTTTCAATCTACATCTACCATCGTTTCCTTTGCCTTTGAATAGTTGATAGCATTGGGCCGTGAACCCAAAATCAGCTTTTTGGTTCAAAAATGAATAACGAATTTTAAAAACAAAAATACAAAGTTTGGATGGTTCCCCCAAGCTGGGTTTTTGAGTGGTTTCCGGTGTTTTCGGTTCCCTTTCTATTTCAGGTGTCTCTAAGCATTGCCTGAAAACGCCCGGGATTTGGCTATTTTTTTGGGTCAAAATGGTCCAATACTGGATTTTAAAAACAAAAGTGGGAGTACCGTAGGATGGTTTTTTTCCACATACGATTTAATGGGATGTGCCCCCGGTGTTTTTCGGCTCTTGTGTGTACACTAATGATTGTAGCTTGCCTGGAACCTTCAATTTAGCTTCTTGCTTTGTTAAAATGGGGGTCAAATTAATAATTTTAAAGAAAAGTGAACACTTTGGAATGGTTGCAAGCTGGTTTCTTCTGGCTGTTTCCCGGTGTTTGTAGTCTCCCTCTTTGTTCAATGGTTGTTGAACATTGCATGGAAACCCATAATCAGCTATTTCGGGGTCCAAAATGGTCAAAGAATGTTTTTAAAAAAACAAAAATTTTCACTTTGGAATGATTTCTTTCTGGATGGTTTCTCTTCTTCTGGATGACTCTCCCGACTTCTTCCCCTCAGACTCCCCGTTTTTTCTTTCTCTTCCTTTCTGCTCCAATTTGTTTTCAAAAATGGTTCATGAGCATTGCCTGGACCCGATTCACAGCCTACTTTGGGTTAAAAATTGTCATAATGAGTTTTAAACAAAAGGTGAACACTTTGGGATGTATTCCTGGATGGTTCCTGGATGATTCCCCGTTTTTTCGGCGCCTTTGTGTTTTCATTGGTTGATGATCTTGCCTGGACACCAAATCATGCACTTTTACAAAAATTGGTTCAAATGGGCAAAATAATGATTTTAAACAAAAGGTTTGCACAACGTTTCATTGATATCAGAATTCCTTAACTAATGAAATGTAGTATGAAAGCAACATGTTATATCAGAAGCCGCGCGCCATATCCTAAAGGAAATCAATTCCATGGGCGAGCCCTTGGCCCACGACACAAGTGTAATGTTTCATGTCATGTTGTTCGAAAACCAAGTTGGAGATAGAAAAATGAAACTTTATGGCCTTAAATTCACTTGGGTATTAAGAAAAATGTGAACTTTCTTCTTTCTATTTTGAATCTCAATTTGAATGAATAAGTGGGAATGGTTGTTCATTGGTTCACCCACTTTTAAAGACGACGGTGTTATGCTTTCAATAACACTCATGGGGTCAAAAGCAAAATGATTTGATCTAATTTAGGCCTTATTTATGTCAAAATGGACTCACGCTATACTCCTATACTGGAGGAAAGCCACATGTTATGGCACTCTCCCTAAAGCCTCCTGGGAAAGATCCGTCTAATCCCAATAGCACAGAGCAATATCAATCCTCAGCCATACCCCTACAAGCTCTTTGAACGTCTCCTGCTCAATCGTATTGCATCTGTCCATAGATGAACACCTCATACAGAACAAGCAGGTTGTTTCCGGCCAGGCCAATCAACAACAAGCCAATACATCTCAACCTAACAACCAACACATTGAGGATGGTTTGGAAAGGTTTTGTAACCGGAGTAGTGGTTCGTCGACTATGGCAGCCTAGACACTGTCCATCACAGATGCCTACTGCCTACTCCTAAATCCTGGAAATCACCAAGGATACCCGCTTGACTGAGCTTATCAAAGGATTGCTGTCAAACAGGAAGTTCTTGTTCAGCTAGGATGCGAAGAAGAAGAGCCGTTGGCATAGGCCTCAAGAATGGGACTATATAACCCAAAGGAGTGGTGCTTGCAACCTCCCCTGTTTCACAACACTTATACCAACGCCAACCTAGGAGTGCAGGAACCTGCCGTTTTATTTTAGCAGACGATCTTGGAATTTTAAAGCGCACAAGAATGCATCTTCACAGCTGGGTTGAAGAAGATCCCTCCAGAAGCTTTGGAGGAACTCACATCCTATTATGAGGAAAAAAACCACCCTAACGTTGCAAATCCATCCAAGACACAGGTGTGTGCTTTCCATCTACGACGCAACCGTGAGCCAAACGTCAGGCTTAAAGAGTACTGGTAGGAACACCCTGGCGGCACAACGCAATAGACCCTGTCTACCTGGATTACCTTGAACCCGCGCACTCGTCTCTTATAAGACCCAATCAAGAAGACGAAGAGTAAAGTATGTCACGCAATAACATATTGAACAAAACCCCCCTTCACTGGCACAAATGGGGAGCTCGACCCACATACCCTAAGATCCTACGGGCACTTGCCCTGTGCTACCATGTACAGAGTATCTTGCCCTGTATGGTGAAAGATCACCAACCCATGCCAAGAAGCTTGATCCAGCGTTAAATGCTCCTGCTCCTGCCGCCTCCTGCCCGGCCTTATCCCACTGTATGCCTCTTCCATCTAACCCACGGAAAACGTATATATACATCAAACAGAATTTCTCCACCAGACATCCGTGTAGCGAGGCGACATCAAGAGCGTAGCTGCCAAGGTAATCTAATGTGAAGCACGCCTATGGTCTGGACAGATACCTGCTGCCAATCGGCCTAAATCCAGAGAGAGTTGCTTAAACAAAGTCCACCTCTTGAAACAGTCTCTAATGAGCTCAAGAGAGTCGCCTTTTGGAAATGAAAGACTTGCTATCAACCAGGTGCCATCTATTGGTATTGAACCCTGGTGAGCATCTACTACCAGGAATCTGCTCTCATGACTGAAGTTCGAATGCCTCAACAGATTTGAGAACCAGAATTGGCCGATATAAGGATTTTTTCCTGCAGAAGTTGGGCTACCTGGACAGATCAGGACACTACCTGTGGTTGTATAACATTCACCACAGAAATGAACAGCTCTTGGTCTGCCCATTGCTGGAGCAACAATGCACAGACAAGGACTTCAATGAAGCAGCCAGAAGTTGCACTCATCTCTGGCTGGATCATATTTGAGAAATCAGTGTTTTGGTCCGATAAGAAGAAGCTGGCTTTCGACAATACACCTTCTCCCAAGCACATTCTTTTCGTTTATGGTTTCTTTGTTTTTGCGACAAAGATTCGTTTTGATATTGACAATTCCAAGATCTTGCCTCATTCTTCTTTTAATGCTCGCTCGCCCCACCCCACCCCCACTTTTGCTGTCTCAATACCAGGAGACGGGTGCAAGGTTTGCGCTCGTCTTTTCCTTTCAATAACTACGTTCTAATCATTCTTGGTCCGTCGGATGATTGCAAAGGCAGCGGGGTATTCTATTTCGAAGTTCTGGCAAGTTTGCTGGGGGTTCCTGTACATACACTCTTCACTCTTTAAAATTTTCCCCTAGAGCGGAGTCACATGTGGTGATCTTCGCAACAGAATAAACCGCTCTAAAAAACCGCTGGCTTTTGCAAGAATTCGATATTGAAATGGAAAAGAGAACGCAAGCCTGGATCCGTTTAGAGGCATTCCATCTTCCCCAAGTGGGGGGGGGGGGGGGGGTGAGCAGCGCAGTAAAGAAGAATGAGGCAAGATTTTGACTTTCTAATAATTGAAACTAAACTTTCACAACATCAGAACTGACCTTTGGTGCTTTTTAGAAGAGTGGCAGTGAATAATCAGGTCAAGAATTCTGTATACAAGGGGCTTTTGGGATACAAATTGTTTAGTTAAAGGAGGGCATTTACTACTGGGTCATTCTTTTCTGGTTTTTTTTAAATTTTAGTGTATTTTGGGATAAAATATTCCCTTAAAAGATTAAGTACTACTTGATATACTTATTGGGACAGGGACTAAATTTGCCACAATGTTACTATCTCCCTAAAATCACTAAAAACCCACTTTGTTTTTTGCGGGCCCACTTATCAAATTTTGAGCAAAAACCTTCCAAGCCTGGCCACGGCATGGATTCATCGCGGCCAACCAACCAGCCGTACAGGCCAGAAGCTTTCAGGAACACCACAACTCTTAAAAGTATAGCGACCACTTTCAGGTAAATTACTAAGGAAGCGGTACGCTCGGCTTAGTCAAATTTTGGACCCAATGACTGAGTACACTTAGATCTAGGGCAATTTGCCGCTAATTAACCAAGGAAACCCCACGAGTCACATTTTGCGGTCTTCTCTTTTCGCCCGGGCTAATCTGCGACTTCTCGATGCCGTGGCCAGAGAGGCGGGACTGCTCACTGCCGTGTGGACCGGCTTTTACGGTCCTCTTTCACCCTCCCGCCATTATGGACCAAATAAGCGGTACGCTCTGGACATTTGGAAAATGTAAACATGCCGGGCCTGGTAGTGACTGCCGTGGCCACGGCTACGGATTTTCACCCAAGAGTTTGGTTTATAATCTAGAGTGTATTTACGATGACAAAGGGGGGAAAGCGGTCGGCTCTGGATAGTCATTTTTGAAATATTACATTTTTTTTCTCTCTCCCTTCTCCTCGCTCTTCCGATCTGTGACTTTTCACCCAAGGGTTCATAATCTAGAGCGATTAACCACTGACCAAGGAGGCGAAAGCGGTCCGCTCGGACTTTGGATTTTCTGAACTCTTAGACTTAGTTCATTTTTTAAATGTCGCATCCAGTGGCCGGCTACGTAATGCCGTTGGCCAGGGCTACCGGATTTTCACCCAAGGGCTTTATTAATAGATCTAGGGCGATTTACCTCTATGACCAAATAAGGGGTCCGCTCTGGACTTCGTACATTTCTCAAATGTATGTTTCGCTGCCGTGGCCCGACCTCCTATAGTTATACGTTCTGGTCGCTGCCACTTAGCCATCCGAAAACTACTTTCCACTGAACCACATCATAACTTAACCACAACCGACCGGCATGGGGCTGCGATCAGAAACCGGACAGGCCGGGTACTCTCTCATGCATGATGTATTTTCCATTCAACATCTTATCCTACATAGGTTCCCCGGAAACCGACAAGTGGCCGACATTTGTTTGTGGACCCTACCGGTAGTCTCTGGCCCACTAAATAGGTGATTTTCCGACGTGGCCCGGCTAAATTTCGGTGCCGTGGCCCGGCCACTTGAAAGGATAACTTAGTGATTTCTAGTTCTGAAGTAGATTACCTGTAGCTTTTGGTCAAAACTACGCTGTTTCGCTGCCGTGGCACTACTTGGTAAAAGTTTCACTGCCGTGGCCCTGCCACGTGAAGTTTCGCTGCCTTGGCCCTACTTTTTAAGAAGTGTCGCTGCCGTGGCCTGGCTAGCACACTAAGAGCACACTAGAAAGTTAACCGGAACACACTTACATGCCGTGGCCCTGCCACGTGAAAAGTCCCCAAGCCAGGCCACGGCATGTAGATATTTCAAAAATGAACTAAGTCCAGAGGGGACTGGTTCCTTGTTCAGCGGAAAGTCGCCCTAGATCTAATAAGCAAACCATTGGGTGAAAAGTCACGAAGCCGGCCACGGCATTCACGTAGCCCTACGTTTGAAAAGGGTCGCTGCCCTGGGCCCGGATAGGGTTGGATTGTGCGGTATTCGCCACCACTTCTGTCGCCCGGGAATCACTCGGAGCTTACTAAAAAAAATAATGTTGGCCACCTGCGGTTTCCGCAAAACCAACTTAAATAGTGGTTGAAGGGATAACGTCATCTGTTCAACAAGCTACAATCCGATTGGTTTACGCACATGCTTCGTGGCACGTGATTCGTGGCGGGAACCACTGCTAGGGTTTATAAAGGAGCAATCGCCAGCTGATCTGTATCAGGTTCTAGCAGAAACCTGCATGGGACGCATAGATATCTCAAGCTACTCAATGACTTACGAGGACGCCACCGAAGAAGAGCTTCGCTCGGGGTGTTGGAAAGAACCAAAGACGCGGGGAGAGAGGAGAGAAAGGACGAAAAAAAAAAAAGAAAGCCGCGATGGTAAACGGGGAGGAGTAGCGGCAGCAGCATTGACAGGCCGACGCGCCAAGGAAATTCTGCGCGACATGAAGGGCTTAGGGCAGCAAAACAGCGCTTAGCAGACTCCGGCGCATCAACTTCATCATCGGAGCGGCGCTCTTCCCCGACCTGCTGTGCCGAAACCAACGGGCCAAAGGAGACGAGGGGGAACGGACCGGTAGATCCAGTTCATCGGGCGAAGGGCATATCCTGCCAAGATCGGATCAACTTCGCGTTGTTATCAGCATGATAGTCGTGCCTGATGACATGGTGCGAAAACCGTTGATGAAGCGCGCTTTTGACCCGGACCCCCGCTGGCACCCGACTTTAGCCGACTCTGACATTGATGAGCTGTAGCGCTCAGAAGGCTTTATCTGATGATCCGCGCAAGCCAGCCCACTGCGACAGAAGGGTGCCCAGTTATAGACAGGGCAGAAAATGACCCGAGGCGAGGACCGGTTGACCTGCAGGACCCTTCTACGGACGATCTCAGATGGACGCACATTCGACTCGGTGAGACGATGTTTTTCGCGGTACACTGCCGAGTGGCCTACCTTTGACGCCGACCAACAGACGCGTCCCCTGGACTATTTGCGGAGTTTTTCCTCTTAATCTCTTCCAGAAATCGCTGACTGGAAAACATCCGTTGATGAGCGAAGACGCGGGTGAGAAAGATGACATCGCCCGAAATCCGCGCTTCGTTGGTTTGGTATCCATCTGTGCTGGGGACTGAACTCCCGGCGAAAACGCCAAGGAGTGGTCATCCCATCCGGATTATCGAAACCCGATGATTTTGCAGTTAGACGCGTTTTGAAGTCCATGTCTGGTAGGAATCTTTGTGCGAACCCGCATACGACCAAGAGAGTAAAGCAGAAACCCGGGAGAGAAAAAGAGCATAAGTTCACTTACATCCGAAAGCATCCACTGGATAGAGTCCAGTCCGGCCTGGAACACTGTTCAGCGGAATTGCCGCGAGAAGAATAACTGCAATCCGCAATTATCTCTCGATAAAGGCATGGTGCCGTACAAGGATTTACGGTTGGCTGACGAACCTTCGAATGCCGACCAAGCCTATCAAAACAGGGCTTCAGAATGTACGAATAGCGAATGGGACAGTGGATACCGTGCAATTATGCGTTATGCACCTTCAAACCACGCCGGGAAAATCTGTGGAGAGGTCGCGCTCGAGGGCCATCGAGTCACCACCACAAATCCATTAAATTTACTGCGACAAGTTGTACGGATCCTTTCAATTAGGCCCAGGAAACTGTTGGCAGCGCGACACAATCTAACGGGAGGGCCCGTGAAAGAGAATTCACGAGGGACAGCAGACTGACTTCTCAAACTCAAAGGCTAGCCGCAAAAAAAAAACCCGAGCCGGTTTTGTCATCAAGATCCTGGAAAAGGCCCCGTTGTGGTACTTTTTATGTTCGGCAAATGGGGCACAACGTTCACGTGTGGAAATGCATTAAGGTGTTCCCACTAGTTTTAACGGCACTTAACGGGTACCGCCAATGCTCATGATCCCGAGAAGATCATCCGGCACTTTCGGCTCACCAAAAGCCTCCGCCAGTAATGGTTGGTACAACAAGTAACAGGAAGGGGTTGACAAAGCTGACCAGTTTATGCATACACTCCTGCTGGAGAAAGGTCAGCATGGTGGAAAGCAGGTTCTTTTATTCTTGTCGATATCAGCCGGGTCGGTCAATGCTTGGATTTGTTACAATCGTGTCCACAAAAACAAGCGGCGGCAAACCCGGCTGCTGATAGAATTGTTCGACATTCGAGGTTTATCCTCAAACGGGCCGAGGAGCTCATTGCCGGTGTTTCGACAGGCGGACCAGGTCGCCCACATCGCCCCTGTAGTAAGGCCAACATGCCTCAACTAATAGGACGGGCCATGAGCTTGTGGTTGAGATGAGGAAGAGGCATCCGGCACCTGTCGGAGATGCGTGCAACTCCGAAGAAGGACCCCTTCAGGAAAGTTGAAGCGGCGTAAATTCTGGTGCAGAACTTGCGGGGTGCATCTCTGTTGGGTGGAGTGCTTTTTCGTCTACCATCAGCGTCCTCTTGTAGGGCACCCTGCCCTTGCTAACTTTGTCCGCCCTGACTACTCGGACAAATGACATTGAACGTGCCGCCCGAAAAACACAAGGCACCGCTGTAGTCTAACATGACCGTAGGCCTACGCATACAGTGTTGTTGCGAGTGCACCATGAAATAATGACATTTTACCGGACTTTTAATTTTAAGATCGCTTAAATGTTACACAAAGATGTTGTGTCGGCGTTAAGAGAGCCACATCTTTGTGATTTTGGCTTGACCGGACACTTTTACTTGCAGCTGATCTCTCCAGCCCTTTGGCCGGTTTTTGTCTTACACAGGTCAACTACATCAAAGACTTGTAACATCAATTTCTCAGCTAGCTAGTAATGCAACCTCTCCAGTCCACCCGCAATCGCTTCAGTGCTGCTACCACAAAAGTCCAGGCCTACATCTACAGTTGGTGGAAACTGGCCTATAAACACACATGGGAGGCCTTCATCCGAACGGTATTTGGATCCTGTACCGGGCAAAGCACTGATGGGCTGGGCCCTATCGGTCTCCAGGATAAAATGAAAATAGGTTCCACTGCGCCGTGGTGGGTTGGTTTAACCAACAGTTCCAAATACAAACTACTGCTACCATACAAACTTGCACCTTGGAGCTACTGCTACCACACAAGTGAAGCCGAATCTACAGAACACCAAATAAATCTTATCAGAAAACGTCTGCGATAAACATATGTTGAAACCTTAATTAAAAGAAATACCATTTCCCCTTGCCCCAAATTACAATACAATTAAATTGTCATAACAATTAAAAACAACAACAATTCCATCTAAATTAGCAAAGTGCCGAACATTATGAGACTGCACACGTCCGTAACAGGCTTGGAGCTGCCCCTTAGTTACTTTAAGTGAAGGGTAAGTTTCCAGGTCAAGGTCAGGGGTTGCCGACCGGGTAAAGGTAGGGTTTGGGACGCAGCAGGTCATGCACTAGGCCGAACATTACTGGGTAAAAAATCTGCACGCGTCTTAACAGGCGGGCGGCACCCACTAGTTACGGTCAAGTGAAGGATCAGTTGCATGGGTCAAGGTCAGGGGTTGCGATCGGTAAAGGTCAGTGGTTGGTGACCAGATAATGCAGTGGCCGAACATTCGGTAAAGCAATATGCGGCTTCTCAGGCATGCGCCAAGTCTCTCTTGTACACCTGATGTTCGCATTGGGTAGTCTACACCATTGCATTCCCGCAAGAATGACCCGGTAGCTTTCCTAATATTTGTTGGCTACCTAGCGGTTTCCGCAAAACCTATCTAGGATTGGGTGTTTTAAGTTCATATCTAATGTCTAAGAGAGTAACTATCATGCCCGGTTTCTGACAGAACGCAACATCAGTCTTGTGGTTAAGGATTGAAGCCATCGCTATGAAGTTGCTCTAAGAAGAGCAAAGTGGCCGCGACCAGATCGTATACTATAGGAGGGTAGGGCATCTCCAGCATTTCAATGACTAAGTCCAGAATTCAAAAATGAACTAAGAACAGAGGTCAGTAAAATGAAACTAAATTCCCATTGGACCAATGTTTTAACCAATATATTGCATGGGTCACCCAGTGGTGTAGTCCCTTGTTGGTCTCAGTGACCATTTTATGGTTTCCTGCACCAGGAAGGGAAAGGATTACCTTCAAACTCTCATAATACTAATCGTATTATATTCACTGAAAAAATACAATGTTTGTCAAAACATCACCTTGCTAATTGTGACTGGACCTCATTATAACATTGAACAGGTCCATGATGGCTTGTGGGTAATTTCAAATCAATCTTCCTGAGTGTTTCGGATAAGGTGGCCCCATTAAGATCATTTCGTATTAACAAGAACGCGAACCGACCGTGGATTACACCTCTCAATTCCTTGAAAAAATATTAGAATAGGGAAAAATTGCCGCAGTCAGTGAAAAATAATTCACCAGGTGTCACTTAACCATGATTATAGCAGTGCTGCTTAATCAAGTTCAAAGAAGTGAAAGCAAGCAAAAGCTTCCTACCTTCACACCACCCTGAATGTCCCATGGGCACCTCAAAAAATTATGATGGGGTCACCTAAATACCTGGGGTATAATACCAAACCCAGGGAAAGGGTACGATAGTTTTGGATATTGACGGTGAACTCTGTTATGACTTCAACCTGTTTTTGTAGTTATATCAACAAATTCTTTACTTCTGTTGCCGCAAAGTTAGTTTTCAATCAAAACTCCTGCTGCTTGACTAGATTGGCTCAGACATCTTTCATAAATTTCTATCAAGATGAATAGGTATCCCCAGAATGACTTCAATTTGGGAATCCTTGATAGATTTCATCTTTTGCATGAGCTTTTGAATTGATGTTCATAAAGTGTCTGGTTACATGAAATACCGTCCAATTCTTGAAATAATGGGGCGTACAATTAGCTGCCCTTGATAACTCATATCATAAATCTCTCAATCAACCATAACCTCAGTGTTGTGCGCAGATGATTCCAAACGCCAGGGATCACCCCATTTATATAAAAATAAAAGCAAACTCGATGTCAGCAATTATCGTCCAGTCACTGTGCTAAGCTGTGTTCAAAGATACTTGAAAATTGTGTGTATGTCCAGGTTGAAAGTTTTTGACCAAGAAAATCGATTTACATATCAATCCGGTTTCCGCACAGGTTACTCAACTGGAGCGTGACTTACTTATTAAATCGCCAATATCTCCAGGAAAGTTTTGTTGGCCATGCTCCTGTTTAGATGTCACGAAAGCATTTGACAGTGTTTTTGATCATGTCATCCTATGTCAGAAGCTTGAAGCTATGGGAATAGCTCTGGGGTTCCATTCTTAGCCTGTGTGACAGACACGCAACTTGGTTTTGCATCGATCGTATTAATTCTCTTCTCCTAACCATAACTTGCGGGGTACCATACATGGTAGCCTGCTGGGGCCATTACTATACTTGTGCTACAGCATGATATCGAGTTATCGGTGCAAAACAGCTTTTGCCTTTATGCGTATGACAGTTGGCATTATAAGCTTGTGACAAGTACCCCTGAGTTGTTTCCTGAAATGTTTTCGATCTGATCTACATTCATTAATCAGTGTCTGATTGACGGTAGCTATCTCCAGTCGGTAAACATAAGTAATCCTTTTTCAATATATCAAACTAAAGTGAA
Organism: Ophioderma brevispina; assembly: GCA_023653785.1. Lineage (NCBI taxonomy): Eukaryota > Metazoa > Echinodermata > Ophiuroidea > Amphilepidida > Ophiodermatidae > Ophioderma > Ophioderma brevispina. Next base: position 29,735 of record JAMKCH010002801.1, read on the forward strand.
AGTTTCTGATTTTTTCAGTGTTTTATACCACCAGTTGATAAATTCTCAGGATAATATCAAGTATCCTTGGGGTTATTATTGACAACACTCTGCCAGGTGACATTATGGCCAACTCTGCAATACTGCCAAATCAAAAGGTTTCTGGTCGGCTAAAATTTCTTTATAGACATATCATAGACAATCATACTTTACGCAGAAATTTCAGCACTGCTCTGCTTCAATGTCACATTGACTATATTGCTGTATGGGCCACTTTTTGGTTTGGCAATATCAATCAGAATAATAAGAAATGCAAATAATCCAGATCATTGCACGTTTTTGTTTTGATTTGTCCGCCAGATATCATATTGTGAGGGTGGAGCTCATCTTAAAGTTCCTCAAATCTCTTACAGAGTTAAACAGTTACGACTCAACCATGTCTTCAATCATTTTACCATTCGCAGGGTGCCTTCCCACCCCACCATTTACGTGTTGTCTGACACACAGCGCCGCCAGGTTGAATCTTGGCAAACCCTTGGCAAATCTAAATCTTCACTGCCCTAGGGAGTTTGTCAATCACATCATTATCAGCTGAGCGTACGGCGGTCCGGTACGTACGTATATCCCGGTTTCTAAATTGAAACATTCTTTTTTTCAAGACTGAAATAATACCGAAGGCATTGTGGGAAAAGGGATCGGCCCGTAGCGAATGCGTGTTACCTTTTTTTTTCCGTGTTTACGAGTACCGACGTACCCGACACAAACGTTCACTTTTCTCGATAGGTTCATAGGTTCAGACCCAATAACGATACTCTAGAGGCCGTAAAATTTGTAAAACAAATATGACGGAACCCTCTGATGCAAAAATCTCCATAAAACCCCTTCGTATTCCGGAGATTTTGAGATTTAGTTTACATTTGTCATGCACTTCGCTTTCAATTCATTCATTCATTTTATTCAGCATAACATATCGAACGTGACAGAAATGTATATACAATAATATATAATAATACATACGTCATTGTAGACTGTACTAAGATAAACTGTGAGGTATGGATATGATATGCTAGGACCAGTAATGACAACCCGATAGGGCTTTATGGGTATTGCTGGCACTGTAATACATACAAAACGATTACTCAATATTACAATATGATCCAAAGGTGATATAGAAAATTTACAATAGGTATATAAACAAACAAAAAACAGAGACAACAAACAAAACAGACATATCTAAGCGAAACAAACACTTAACGTGAAAACGGATACGCGAATATTGGAAGAAGGAGAGACTTATCAACAAGTCTTGCTGAGGTATGTAATACTATTACATATGAGGAAGCAGAGATAGAAGAGGTAAAGGTGAGGAAAAGGTAAAGAGATAGATAGAAATAGATAGAAAATGTGAAGAATAAGGATTTGGGTGTTGAAATTTAAAAACGATTTACTGGTTATGACATGTTTTTTTTTCATTTGAGCCCTTTACAAGTATTTTGTTTGTAATGTTGTGAATGGATTCTGGAAGATCTTCCAAAGTTTTCGCCCGTGATATGAAGAAAGTGCTTTTCATATACATTTTGGTAGGGGAAGATGAAGTTTGTCGCTTGTCTGGTGTTATAGGCTATGACGGACTGATACGTTAATCTCTCGCGCAGTACTTTTTTTTAAGATAATATCTTTTGCAGTCTGTGAAACAGACTACTTCCTTTCCGGACCGCCGTAGGCTGAGGTGGGAAACTGTCAGATAGCGTTGATTTGGAATATTTGGTACAATTGCTGTCACTGGAGATTGCGCAAATACTTGGCCTATCGTAACGATTTACGCACCAAATATTCCTAACTAAATTGTCTAGTTAGCTGTCTAGTTTATAATATATGTTTATTTTTGGAAAAAGACCAAAAAACGTGAAAATACGATCCATACAAGCAATTTTCTTACCTTTTTCAGCTGCTCAATTCTCGATGCCTGCGATCAAAGTCAGGCCACCAAGCACCTAGGCGTACAGGCTTACAAAAATAGCGTGAGCTAAATGTCGTTTTTTGTCCAGGAAACCCATTTCTAACGTCAGATCGACCACTGATTCGTTGATTTCGCGATATCTAAGGTACCGCGAAACCGTATTTTCATTCCTTGTTCAAATGCAAGCTATCGCAGAGCCTTTAACCAGCGCTTTTCTGCTAGGGAGTCAAAAGACGTAGTGCATGTCAAAGAATAGCCGGCCAATATGCGATGCGGAACGGAATAGGTGGCGTGGTGTGCCAGACGGTACAGATTCTATGGTACGTACATGGGTGTGACTCTGTCAGAACTTCACAAGATCATCAATCCATTCATTCACAGAACCAGATCAAGTGCTTCTAACTTTTTTTGTTCCCCAGTAAAAGGTATTGCGTCAACATCATTTGTTTACAATGCCATTCTGGATTGGAATGACACTTGCCAACCATGCATCAAGGACATCTCCACCAAGCATGCCTTTAAAACAATGATGTGAAAAAACATCTTGCTTGTAATACTCTGATCCAGAATGGCTGAGTTTACAGTTTAGCCCCCTCCAATTGTTTTCTTTTTCTTTTCCCATTTTATCATTAATTTTTAGTTCCCTGCACTTTACCTCACGGATACAGGGTACAAAATTGACTAAGTCCGGGTAAGAGGCGCCCTACTCAAAACTCAATCGTAGGTTGCCACACGTGGAAATTTCCTAATACGGAGTTAGGTACGTACGGGATAATACACTGATGTGTGTCGAGGCAATAACAATTTTGCCATTGCTAACTTTGACGGTAATTGTGACACCATACTGGGTATTATTGTACTAATGTTGGAACCAATAGAAAACGGATTACCAAGCTATCCACTGGTACCAACACCGTAAGCATTTGTTTGCTTTTTACAATATTCAATTCCGATAGCATATTTTCAAAATTTGGTTTTCTTTATAAGGTTAACTTGGATCTGTCTGCAAACTAAATATTACTAAATACAACCATTAAAAAGTCCCTTTCAGGAACATTGATATTTTCTTTAGGAGGTTTTTGTATAAGCGTATAGTGCCCTCTAAAATTGTTTACATGTTAGATTTTACTATTGAGTATATTACCATATTAACTGTTGATTTAGTTTCAATCTTATATATATATATTTAATTATTAATGATACATTATTTATAAAAAGGATATAAGTAATTTATAATGAGAAATTTTTAAGACAACGAAAAAATATGGCTGTCACAAAATTATTGACCACTTTTATGTCTGGCCAGCCATTTTAAAAGTTGGAAACATTGCAGTTTTACATTGAAAATAATTGCTGAGCTTAAATCTGTGGACAGTTCTACTCTAGCCAATATTTATTGTTGTGGTGCAACATACATAATATTCATTAATGTTTATATGTGTTCCCAACATTGTACTGGCTTCCTAAAACATATTTAACACCTGCCTGCCCTACATATTTTGCACGTGAAATATATATATTTTTGGCAAAAAATGAGTTAAACCATATTGTCGACGTAATTAAGGTATTTTATTTGAATAGGAATTTTTTTTTTAAGAGGTAATTTTCTTCTTCGATGGTCATCGGTGGTCAAGTCTGCGCTATATTTTACAACGACCGATAATCAACAGTGAAAGTTCCCGTTTAACAACTTACTCGCTTATGAAATATCGAAATCCGTGCATTTTTTTTTTTATTTTTTGATCCCTGAGGCCAAAATATGGACTTTGACCTTTTTGTTAATACTCCTGACGATCCAGCTAGATAGGGCAACTATACCTTTTCTAATCCTTATGGCTAAAGGGAATACATTAGTGAGGGTTAATGCAACAGTATCTCAGTTTGACATTTGAACCCCTGTACAACTTCAGTGGCGCCCGCAGGTGGAAATATGACACCGAAACTTTCACAACAAGTTGGAAGTGATTCTCTGTGATGTCCTTAAACCTCTAAAACTGCAAAATCAATGTTTGGCCATAACATAAGTATGAGACAACGACTCCTGACTAATGCCTTAAAATGACAATCGACGAAAATTTTTTGTCTTCAATAATTTTTCATTCATGCCATTTGTCATGAAATTCGATGATAACAATTAATTGAAAAAGCTGATGATTGTTATTGAACATTCTAATACAATTTAGCTTATTCCTTTAATTTGAAAATAATTCTTTTGCCGGACTAATTTAAATTTGTCCGACAAATTTCGAGGGAAACAACCTCTCTCAACAGATCCCGCTACTTCTGGTTCTAGCCAGGAGTAAGAGTGGCGTAAAAATACCTTAATATACCTGAATAATCAAGAGCTACAAGAATACAACTCATTAATATCAAAGACTTGCGCGACACGATGTTTTGGCACATGCTGGTTTTACAAATACATATCCCATTGACACATTGATTTCTGTGGTGCCTGTCGTCTCAACAGCTCCCGCTACTCCTGGGTCTAGCCAGAGTAAGGGTGGAGTAAAATAACTTAAATACCTGAATAATCAAGAGCTACAAGAATACAACTCATTAATAACAAAGACTTGTGCGCCACGCTGTTTTGGCATATGCTGGTTGAACAAATCCATACCTCATCCACATATTGCTTTTTGTGTAATTGGTATGCCTGGTCCTGAAATTTCAACTCAATGTCCTTCAAAAGCAGATCTTAATTCTCAGTCGATCGTCGCTTAGCTAGGCATGTACACTTAGCAGTCTAGCTGAGATCGCCCTCTAAACGTCTTTCTAAAATGATGGAATTTAGTATATCTTTTGCAGTTCTTTCTCATTGAAACAAAGAATATGAGGTGAAGTTATTTCTCATAAAATTAAAGACCATGGGTGGTTCGACAGTTTAAAAATCAAAACTGAATTTCTTTAAAAATCAATTGTATAACTGTAGGGGTGGGCAAACGACCATATTTTTTTCAAAACGAGTGGATTCTTATGCCATTTTGGTTCAATGCTGAAAAAACAAATAGGAAAAGCATTTTGGTCTAAGATGATTTTTAGGTTGATAATTGGACTTTTAAATTGTAGCATGAAAATCAATAGGATAATTTTTCCTATATCAGACAAAACATAAAAGTAACTATCTTAGCCATTGATTTTTGCTAAAATTGCCTCAAAAGGTGTCATTATAATAACAGCTAAACCTTTTTCAAGAAAAACCAAACAATCAGCTCAATTGCAAAAAAATATTTTTACCAAATTAATTTTCAGTCGAGGCAGGGCAATACATAGAATAACCAAAACATGACCCAGATCTCATGGGTTACGGGATGTTGATAGACAGTGTATTGTTGTAAGGTCAAGCCTTATAACATTTTCAATCCTTCTAATTGTACTTGAGGGTTTTCATACCAACAATTGATGCTACAACGACAAGTGCAACTATTTGCAAGAGACTTTTATGATTGTGCTATGAAGGGCAGTGTACTGTTGTAAGGTCAAGTCTGTACAACTTGTTACGTAACATGTCAGGTGACATGCCAGTGTGTTTTTTTTTTTCCCACATCCAACTGTGATCCTATTATTAACAGACAAAGAACAGGTGAATGCAACATCTTGTAAGTAAAGAGTTCGTCGCCCACATCACAACTTTCCTTATCTACGAAATGGCGTTTTCGAGAAATCGCCATTGAAATTCTACAGGAGATTTCATGTTGTACTATGGAATTAAAACATTACAATTTCTTTTTAATTTTTGGCATATGAAGAAACATTCTGAAGTTTTAGTTTTAACCTTGCTGAGTATTTTGCAAGTGCAATTTGTAATTCCTGATATAAAGCTACAATGTCATAAGTCTATATGTGAAACGCAAAAAGTCGTATTTTTCACATATGACGCAAATTCAAAAACCCTTATATTTCAATGCGTTACAGATATATCTCTATGTGAAACATCAGCCATGTTCACGCACGATGCAGATAAGACGCACATATCTGTATGTGACAAACGTAACTAGCAGGGGACTGTAGTATAAGAGTGGTGCGCTCCGGATAAAATTGTGAATTTTTGCATCAATTCTTGCATTGATCTCCATATTGAAATTGGTGGAAGCACTTGCCACCCCCCTTAATGGCCCCCTGCTTGGGGGTTTTCCAGGTATACAGGGGTTTTCAGAAACTTTTAAATGTTCTGAATTGGGTTAAAAAGCACACCATGGTGTTTTGTCTGGTCACAAGGATGCCAAAAAAGGTATAGTTTACCACTATCTATGGCTTAATAGTTCCGGGTTATGGGGTAAAAAACTGTAAAAATGGTGACAAAGAGTCAATTTTGGTTTGTACAATGGGTCAAAGTTAAAACTTGCTTTGATTCAGTTAATATGTGGTGCAATTGTTTCCCTACTTAAAGGATTGAAATAATGAATAGTTTGCCTTAGCTGGGTTATGCTTAGTTTTCCACGTTATCCAACAAAATAGGTCACAGGTCAATAGAATCCAATAGCGATAGCTGTTGCTTTATTCGCCATTTTGGTTAATATCATATACACGTAAGATCTCAAAACTATTCCTGTATTCATGCTATGAGCTAAACACAATTTGAACCCATTTACTAAAATGGGCGAACTTTTAATTTTTTGACCCCTGGTACAAACCAAATTGACCATGTTTAATTTTTACCATTTTTTAACAGTTTTTACCCCATAATTCCTAAACTATAAGTCCACAGGTAGTATAAACTATACCTTTTTTGAATCTTGAAACCAGACAGAACCCCCCCCCCCCCCCTCATGGTGTCTTTTCAACACAACGAACTTTTAAATTTTGACGCCTGTGTAACCTTGAAATCCAAGCTGGGGGCCATGAAAGGGTGTGGCGTGCTTCTTCCATCAATTTTTTTGATTATCAATGTATAAGTACTTATGTCCGCCAAATTCACAATTTTATCCGGATTTGCACCATCACTTAAGATTCTGTTCACTACAGTCCCCCACTAAAACAGCTTGTTTTACGAACAACGTTAATTATGCGCCTATTGAAATTACGTTAAGTGAAATATAAGATAGTATGTGAAACCGCGATATGCAGTTTTGAGCTTATTGATCACAATTCTTAATTAATATGCACTATTACGGGTCACTTTCACGATTTAACTTGGTGCCTGTGTAGACCCATAACATTATAAGTCATGGGGCATCAAAATTTCCTCAAAAAAGTAAAAAATGTCGGAAAGAACAGTATGTGATGTGGGCACGCGTTGTTTGTAGTGGCTACAGGCTTACACTGTTTTAAAATGATCTTAAAATAACGGAATTTTGACTGTTAGCCGGGACTCAAAACGTGCAAATCACTGATAATAAAAAGGACTCGCGCACGTGGCAATGATGTAAAAAACGTGGTTTTTAAAAGTTTTAAAAAAAGAAAAAACCTAAAAAATTTTATTTTTAATGAACATTTTAACAGTTTGTATGACATTCAGACCATTAGACGAAAATATTGCAGTGCTCATGGGACTCCTCTGCAAGGTGAAAGAAACATTTCTCTTTATTTAGGCAATCATGAAACATGATTACTTTGGAAACTTAGGTTTTTATAGAGGAAGCAATATTACCTACTTATGTACTAGTAAAATGTCAATGGTTTGTTTGTTGTCAGATGTGGCAAGCGCGATAATAAATTCCAAATCCCATTGACTCATGTACAAACACTTAAAAGATTACTCCGACCGTGCGACATTTCTATATTTAAAAATTTTTTACCACTTCTTATGATATTTATCTAGTCCATTCTGTACTTCTTAATTCTGTCGTTTGATGTATGCGAATAGATTGCATTGTTTTGTTCTGAGATAGCGATAAAAAATGCAACTAGCCTCATCATCAAAACTACTACTTTCCCCCCTCCCGCTGAATTGACCTTAGTACACCGGCGTTACCATTTTACAGATGTACCGCCCCAGTCAAACGGCGCCCCGCCAGCCCTGCGTCATTCCGAACCGCTGGGTGAATGCGCAGAGCTGGGGCGCCGCCCAGCCCTGCGCAATTCAGAAGCGCTGGATGAATGCGCGCGATGGGCGCCCCGCCCAGCCCTGCGTCATTCAGAACCGGGGTGAAATGAGCGAAGGGATGGGCGCCCGCCCAGCTCTGCTGTCATAGAACCGCTGGGGAATGCGCAGCGATGTGCGCCAGCCCAGCCCTAGTCATTCAGAACCGCTGGGGGAATGCGCAGCGATGGGCGCCCGCCCCGCCTGCGGAATTCAGAAACGCGGGGTGAATGCGCAGCGATGGGCGCCCGCCCCGCCTGCCGTTCATTCAGAAACGCGGGGTGAATGCGCAGCGATGGGCGCCCGCCCAGCCAGGCGTCATTCAGAACCGCGGGTTGAATGGCGCCCGCGATGGGCGCCGCACCGCCCTGCGTCATTCAGGAACCGTGGGTGAATGCCGACAGGTGGGCGCCCGACCAGCCCTGCGTCATTCAGAACCGCTGGGTGAATGCGCAGCGATGGGCGGCCGCCCAGCACTGCGTCATTTCAGAACGCTGTGGTGAATGCACAGCGATGGGCGCCCGCCCAGCCCTGCGTCATTCAGAACCGCTGGTGGGCGTTAGACACCGTTTTTATCACAATTTCTAAAAATGTGAGAAAATGTCTCCAACGTTTATCAACCATTTTCTACCCCTTTGGTATCAACCTTGTTATCACACGGTGCTTCCAAACTTTCTCCCCTTTCTTCCCCATTTTCTCCCCCTTTCTCCCCCTTTCTCCCCATTTCTCCCCCTTTCTCACCCTTCTCCCCCAAAATAAAACAGGAGGAAAGAGGTACGTCCAGCCCTGCTGCAAATGATTGGGTTTTGCGGACCCAATTTCTAGTGTAGCTAAAGATGAGGTTAATGCGAGATCAACAGTTGAACATTATGGTTGCTATCAATATTAAGTATAAATTTGTAGGAATATTAAAAAGGTTGATATTGATTACGTGATTTTGACCCGACAAACAATTTTAACAGTATTCTTACAGGGAACACCTGACTGAAAAAGTGCTCTGCGGTCCAGGGTCCACGGTGCATGCTAGTCCTCATGGTCCAGCAGCTCAAAAATTTGGCTGTGTTCTTGGTGTAAGATTGTAAGATATTCATGATTGACACTAAAGACTATTTCACGGAATTCAGCTGTACACTCCTGTAATCCTTGATCCTCTTCCATGCAGGCTTACATGAAGATGAACCAAAATTTTCGGGATAACTACCTAATTACTGATTGATCGGATGGGCGATATGATTATCTTCAAGCAGAATGTGTTATAGCTTGAAAGTATGAGATGTTCCATGAGGAGAAAATGACGTTTTCATCCGGCAATTGTACGAGGAACGAAGGGGACGATTAACGGTGTGAAAACTTTTTACCCCCTTTTCAGACACTTTTAATTTTGTAACAGTCAAATGGTGGAGCAGAAAACCTGCTTTTTAGCATTGCGTGCAAGCAATTAAACTGGACAAAAGTACTGCAACATGCAGAAAAAAAGATTTCCTGATCCACAACATAACTTCAAATGGTAACATCGGTTACTAACCACGTATGACGCAATGAATGCAAAAGTTGTGTTTTTGAAACAGCAGTTATCCCCAGAATCCTAGACGTGCGAAAAAAAATATTTGATTGCCACGTTCCCTAAATATGGATGATTAAAAGGGATTGGCTATGCTATAGTTGACGATTGACCTAGAAGGAATACAGACAACAGGAACGCAACAACTGACTCAAATAGTCACTAAATGAATGTGGGTTTTTTTGGCCCCGTATTCTCAAACGATGTTTAACGCTCATCACTGGTTTTAAAATCGCAATTTAAAACGGCCCGTAAATAATTAAACGCACTTCTCAAAGCATGGTTAACTTAAACGGTGTTTTTTAAATTTTACCCGAACATTGTTATTAAACATGTCTAAAACGTTGTTAAACTAGACTTGGTCCGGGGGAAGTTAAAGGCGTGTTTAACTTCATGCTTCCATCAACTGCCTGACATTCAGCTATTGTGATACTGTGGTTTAGACCAGTGGTCTCCTTTATTTCTCCTATTCCGGAGTCATCAGTGATTTCTTCTCGTCCATATTTCCTTGCTTCTATTTATGCTCGTCGTGAGGACGCTCCTAAGTCCTCTACTCAATTTATATTTAATTATCATGCGAGAGGTAAGGACCTTAAATCTGACACCAAAGGAATAATTTCGGAACAGCAGGATGGATACTTTTGTCAATTATTCCCAAAACATAAGCAATACTGTTGCTCCTAACAAACATAAGTTAATACTTGGAAATGCCGCCCAGGGGAGAGATACATTACCATCCCAAAGTTGGTGGGGTTCAACGCAGACGACGAATATTAGTAAGGCAAGACAACGCCCCCATCCATTCCGTATATATCCTACCCTAAAAGGATAATAGTGTGATAAAGTAGCTGCCAATAACATATGCTCTCCTTTTTAAATCGACTACGACAGCGATTTTATTTTAATTTTAATTTGGCGACATTGTGCGAATATAGGTGCAAAAAAACATAGGATCGATACGTGTGCAACTTAATTTCTTTTTTTTGGAGGAGCATTAGCGTGCCGAAACTTAAAATTCTCCTCAATCTCTAAACAATTCAGTTACAAAATTTGCCAATATTTCAAGACACAAATTAACAATATTTATTTAAATCATGTATTAGATTTGTACCGTTTGGCAGAATTCATGCTGAATTTCATCTACACACATGTATAAACATTCACAAATTACGTTATTGGATTCATTTAAATTTCCATTGCATGATGATTCCATAAATTGAATTGCATGGATTGAATTGCAAGGTTAAGCAGAGCCTTAAAGGAATGGTAACGAGAGTCTCTAACTAAAAATTAGAAAAATCATGACCATATCTCCACTTACATACTCACAGGCTAGTTCCCTTTGTATTTTAAAAATTGACGAGAGATACACTTGAAGGATTCGTAATTAGCGAGTAGAATATTAGTATTACGTAGAAAACATATCGTTTCCAGAAACGAACTTTGTTTTTTAAAGATGGAAAAGTGCGCGAACAACTAAGTATGTTCTTTCCACGAGTTGCTTTTAAGAAATCTAAGGCGGCCCTAAGTTAATTAAAGATATCACCGCTGAAGGACTACAGGTAGAGCTGGTAAAGTTCGGTAGAGTAGTTATGTAGGGTACCCTTCAAGTTCGTTATGCATGAACTCAAACACAAAAAATACTACATTGATTAACAAGCTTGAATTGCCAATCGTTTTAAAGACAAAACATTTCAAGAAACAGGAAGCATTTTATATTAATGCTTCGTAGTGCTTGCACAATATGACAAAATATATCTGATTCAAAAGGACACCAATTTCATTCGATTCCGGTACCTCTTGCAGGCACTTCGGTTGAACTCATTAGATCATTGGGATTCCAAACATTATTTAAAATACAAGTATTACTTATTTGCATCATGGGTAAAATAAACTGGCAATATTGGACATTTACACAATAACACGGATTTTCCTGTTATTTGGCCAGGATTGAGTTAGCAAATGCTCAAGAATGGCTCATTAGATTAGACGCAGGTTCCCAAGTATTGTACTTATTAGAATAGTTTACACTTAATAAGGTATACTGCACTTTACCATTGATGACTTCCTCAGATGGACACGTACTCCACTGGTAGAGTTATGTGAACTCTTATGTAAGAGGTATTCCAGGAACTGTAACAGTGACTGTACTGGAGCCTGCTTGTCTAACAGCGGCTGAAAGGATATTGGGGAAGTGGAAGATCCGATCTGTCAACCTAAGGGGCTGGGCATGGGTTGCTGTGTAGTTCGTCATTGTTAGGGCGAACATACCTATGCGTATGCAAATTTCATACGATGGGGGAAACCGTTTTTGTATGGGAGAAAGACAACAGTTTATTGTTCTCACGATTCCTGACCATAAAGTTAACGGGACGGTATATATGTCTGACGAGGAGTACGGAACACACAACATTTTTTGGAGTTTTCCTTGAAAGACCAGGACTGAGTAAACCGCGGAAATTATATAAAACACATCTCCATAACCTGGTATATTTGAACCATCGTGGCGTTTGTCGTATAGTTGATTCATGAAGAGTTGGTTCTGCTGCAAATATTAATTGGAAATTAACGAGCCACTTCCAGCTGATATCGAGTCACAAAAAGATGTCCAATCTGTGCACGAACGTTCTGTCTTGAAACCTTCTGGCTTCAGAAGCGAGAGACGGCCATAGGTAGAAGGAGCTTCGATTCGTATAGTAAGAAGAACCGACTGACTGAACCCAACGATGTACATGGCTGGACTAGTTCTGTAGGCAAACTGGATTGATTGGTTAGTAGAGTCATCCAAATCTGTTGAAAACTGGTTACTTAATGGGAAAAAACCGTGTCTATATTACAGCATTAGACGTTCTTGCATGCATTACACTGAGGATGAGGATGATAAGAGCTAGTGTTAACCGTAGTAGTTTGCATAATGCGACAGACTTCCAACATCAGTTTACTTAAGAAATTAGCACCTCTATCACTAAGGAGGACTCTTGGACAACCATGATTGCATATTACTTCTTTGGAAAAGCATTTTGCAACAGTAAAGCATCAGTGGATTTACTGGTCATTAACAAAGGGGCAATCTAGTACAATGGTCAGTGATGAAAAAAAGAACAAAACTAATTACCCGAGGTGATATGGGTAATGGACCCAGAATGTCAACACTGACACGCTCAAAAGGCCAGGACTTCCATCTTTATTAAAGGGGCAATTACTTTGTGTTTAGGGTTTTTTTTACGAGAGAGCACGAACACACGGACCTAATCAGTTGTCAATGTCCTTGTACATACCTTTCCAAAAGTTACCTTTGCCTGATTTTGATACGTTTTGTGGAAAACCCAAAATAAGCAAACAAAACGTCATCATGGATGAGCATTCAACACTGTATCTATTAACTATATGGAAATACAATTTAAGGGAAAATAGTTTCTTGGAGGAGTACAAGATATAGATAAACCCACCTTCATGAAGAGAAAATAATGTTCAGACTCTAGAAGTATATAGAGTACTTTGTTTGTCGCCAGGTAGATCACCTATCTCAAGATACCTCATCATTCTTGCCTGCCAAAAGGAATCTTTTCTTTGTTCCTGCGTTGAAATTCAGAGGAGATCAACCCTTTCATGAATGTGAGGTATATATGAGGTTTTAATTATCTTACACTTTTGCTGCCCAAAAGTTTCCCTTGTTGAAACCTGCAATTACGTATTGCAACTGACAGTTGGATTTGACTACACGGAAACGATATCATCATCTAAGGACCCGAAAGTCAACCGGAACCAATCGTTTGTCGCTACCAGAGGTTACAATTATTATCACCATACAGATTAATACTGGCAATTCATTGCGAATTGACTGGTTTGGCAATTCCGACAATAATTCTGAGGTATTCTAGTGATCGCGTCGGCATTTTAATTGAACCGCCTGCACGATGAATTATCTGCAAAGTCATAAGCTGTGCATAGTAACAATGCCCAACGAGCCAAACGGAATGTGACAGGTTTCTGAGAAACAACCAACATAAAGGCGGATGGTTGGTCACAATTTTGAATTTGGGACCATGAAACATATGAAGAATATTCTGACGACTTCAACCACAGCAAGTGCCTCGGAGATTTTCTATGACTTGGATAAGCCCTACCTACATACGCCCATGACTTTTTCGGAGCCATTTTGAATTAGAGAACGCACATAGCTAGGCATTGTGATTCGACGCCATCATTTGAAGAACAAAATGACAACCGTCAAATCTGGGAGGAGACGACAAAATGGGGGTTGTTCGGGTGGGTTTTTTCAACAAGTTTCGAAGGCTTGTTGACATTCGCCTGTCCAAACAAAAAGGAACATATTGCTTAGTTAAACTGATCAATGGATTTACAATCTGACTATATCTACTCACCACAGTCTATAAATATCCAGTAAGTAATCCTAGAAACGATTTAAGTTCAGGGACATTTTTAGGATTGGATATTCTTTAATACTTTAATCTTTCAGGATCGTAGATACACTTCTTTGGGACTAATATGACCTAAATAACGAACTGTATTGTGTGACCAAAGGTGCACGTTTTAGGCTTGACCGTTTAAACAGCAGCCTAAAACGATTCTAAGATGCTTAGATGCACACATAGATCTTCAAAGACTTAGAAAAATATGTGACGTCACAAGATAGTGGAGCGATTAGGCCTCTTAGAATTTATTGGCATGGCACAGCTGAAAACTACTAGGCGCATCATGAAGGCCAAAGGGTAAAAACATCAATTTAAAAAGCCTCTGTGTAATAAACGCAGTTTTACACTTGTACTTTCATCTAAAAAACGATCTGCCAATAGCCCGATGCCATATCTAAAGTGTGAAAAAATGCCAGGACGTGCAGCTCCTAAACTATTTAGCGAATCTAAGATATTAGGGAGAGGAAATTATCTCGCAAAGAAAACAAAGTTCAAGGGTTTATACTGAGGTAGATAACCACAACCTTATAGATGGATTCAACAGCAACACAGTTTTCAATATGTGATGCTGTTTCTTAGTCCTAGAAACAGTATGTGCAAGTTGAGCATAAATTGGTCAAGTTCGACCATCGTGTTCAAACACCGAAGTACCAGTCGGCAAATGGCTCTTAATCCTAGCTTGAAAAAACGCTGAGACCCGAGGTGGTATTTCCATTCTAGATGAATTCCTAATCAAAAACTCTGGAAGTAAGCCTAAGACCGTTTAGACTAAAATCCACATGGTCCACTGTGAGTGTCAAACTTTTGGCACCCCCCACAATTAGTCCATATAAATTTACTGGAATTCATCGGTACGACCAAATTAGTGACAAGATAATTGAAATTGGAATATGAGCTAGGCCTAACAATAATAAATAAAAATTAACCATTTACCGTGGTGGTTAGCTTTTTAATACGTGGTTTAACACTGGAACAAAGTTGTTGACCAAACAGATGGACTGGTTGAAGTAGTTCTCACTTATCAAATTAATTGAAGAACCCAGGTCTATGAGAAACGATATAGGTGTTGAAATCAGAATGACGTCAATGGAAACAACCATGCAAAGGAATGTCTATTGAACGAAAATGGTTCCCCTTCACCTACATTTTGAGATGACTGACATTACTGGGACTATCTGGGGGTAGTTAACAACATATGGATGACATGTAGGTTGGGGTTGGGGTGGGGTTGGTGTTTAGGATGACCTTGAATGTGAATTTTTAATAACATTCAAAAAATTTTATGTCCAGTTTACCACACCCGAAGCAAAACAGGTCTATTAGGGCGAAAAATAGGTCCGTTTGGGTAAACTGGCTGAGGAACATTCGATGGAACGCCAATTGACACACCAGTAGGCCTAGAAAATGGTTGACTCGTATTAGGCCTATATTGATGGAAAGTAAGTATTTGTCTTTTTAGGCCTATGTGATTGCGAATGAAAGGCCCCCCTAGCAGCAATATCATCCAATATTAGTCCGGGATTCGGCATTACTTACTCCGACTCTATTTTGTTCCTCATGCAGAAAGTGATTCGTGGGCAAATGTGGACTTGGAATCTACATCACTTACCAGCTCAACACTTGGGGTAGAAGGCAGTTCAGTAACGGTCTGTGCGAGGCGTGCAAAAGGGTAACTGCTGCTCCTTATAAATAACAAAAGGTACGAAAGCGGGGTTTCAAACCACGTATAAAATGGGACAGCTTTTCTTGATCAGACTTGTTAAGCTTGTGACTGAGTGTGGAAATATCTGAAAAGCCACTCATCAAGCCGACCAGTTGTACCTTGTTGAAAAAGACCAGAGCAATTTTGGATTCAGTTACCCATTTGGGTTATCACCTTGGAAAATTTGCACTCAAGGCTTCCTTTAAATGACCGTACGTGTCTTTCCTACTATCGTCAAGAGACAAGAGCCAAAAGCTGTATTACCACGTAGTCTGAGACTAAGAGCTAAGTGTTTTGGTCATTAAGCAAAATCACGCAAATGCCCATTTAATTCACAACGGAGAAAAGAAAAAGATCCAAATTTTCATCAGCCGAGACCCAGAATATGTGTCGGAAAAAATGATTCCTTCGTATTTGCTAGCCATGTTTACATTTTGATTCAGGTGATCTTGTGTATTCAGGGGCCACGCCCAGTCCATTGGAATGACGAAAAAAGAAGAAATGTTTCACCTTTAAAACTGACCAGCAAATAAAAAATGGACACGAAATACACAAAAAACAGAAAAATTGACGGTAGTCATAAAATAATACATTCAACAAACAAAATACGGCAAGCAGCTACAAAACTACATATCTAACTACGCCTGAGTGTCGCGTTGAGAGCCATAACGAGGGGAATGAACGAACCTGACCAGACCAGTATATTATAGGAATACGGAGGTTATGCCGCACGCTGTTAGCACTGAAAAGCTTGCATAAGAATGATGCGGTATCCTAATGTTCTCAAAATACCCGCAGGCTGTCCACAAAAATGCATTCTTGCACAGAGGACAATAATGCTAGCAAGCGTGACACGTGACATGAGTTTGAAAAACAATTATTGAATATTGGAATTTGGTGTCATTACGAACCAAAATTATAGACAGATATTCAAGTAAACGCGGATCTTCACCAAAGGTGAGGACGCTCCTAAGTCCTCTACTCAATTAATATTTTAAAGGGATTCTTTATTGGTATGAATCTATCGGCACATATATAATGAAATATCCCTCTAAATAGACGACAGAGGGTTTCATGGTAATGGGGAGTATTCATTGCGAAGAGGAAAACACCATTTTTCAGCTTAACGTTCGACAGCATTAGACGCGATTCTTTAACGAAGCCGCCAGGTTTATATTTAATCTATGTTTGCCCACAAGCCATGTTAGTCTTTCCACCCAATTGAAAGATGATCGTTGATTAGTCAAAGTTCGGGCCTGTATGAAATATTATCGCGTTTACTTTTAACTGAAATTAAAAACAAAGCTTAATTTAACGTTGTCCTTTAACAATATATAAATTATCAAATATGAATAATTTGTTGCCTAATTTTTATAACATGAACTGGGATTTGAGAGAAAATATAGTAAAGAGTTTTAAAATAAAATTAGGAAATTCTGTCATCATACAAGAAGCGTTACTCGGTATATTGAAAAGTACGTAGATGCTGAAACGCGCATTAGGGGGTTAGAACCTGATCTCTATACAATGCATGGAATACTGGGATTCGATTGAGGCACTGACGGCCATATTGGTCATCCAAAAAGAGCCAAGCAAGGTGGTTAAGAGGAACGGTATTATAACAAAATTTGTTACCATCGTTTTTTCCACCACAGCCGCACATGCGCCATACTCACACCCGTGTGTCGTGTGTCATGTGACGCTACACGACACACACACGCACACGTGCTAACGCATCTTTGACGGACTTTGCAATCTCACTGCTGGCTGTACTCGTTGCTTCTCACATATGACGTGACTAACACTTTTGTGTTAACACTGTCGTTACTGTCTGCAGGTGCCTACGTTGTGTGGTAGAGGCACGTGCTATGATGTCTATGCTGAGCTGAACGTCTTCTGCGCTTACTTGCATTCTTGTTAGTAGAGCTATGATAGATGTACGGGACCCAGTGATCAGTTTGATCTACGCTGCTGAACTTGATCACCTTTTGCTCCTGTGCCTCCCCCACCCTCCCCCCCCCTCACGGCAGGTACAGCGCCGCGAAGCTCCGCCACTTAATGTAGAGGTGGCACGTCACACAGCAGAGCATTGCAGGCTATATTAGGCGAACTACAACTTTTTTGACGCACACCATGATATCACCAAATCTTACATTTTTCCCTGTCAGCGCTGTACTGTTTTACCCATTTTCTTCATATGTTGTAGTTCATTGGTGTAAAAGATTGGTCATCCTTCTCTACGCCCGCCATTGTAAACTCCTGAGGTACTTGGCTTTTTTTTTTGTTGCTCAACGAAGTTCAAAAAGATGAGGGCTTGTGGCAAACAACTTGCACGTGATATATGCATGTATGGGATATATTTTTCGCTGGCTTCTGTTCGGTATTGCATGCGGCAGTGTAAATATACCACAGGGAATTAAACTGGTAGTTCCATGATTGCTGTACAAGTTGTGTGCTTTGACGGAAATAAATCTGGGATTTTTCGCAAAGAATACTCCAATGGCCATGAAAAAACATCTGGCACGTTTTATTTAGGACTATTTCATTGGTCCGATAGATTCATACCAATAATCACTTTACT
Organism: Ophioderma brevispina; assembly: GCA_023653785.1. Lineage (NCBI taxonomy): Eukaryota > Metazoa > Echinodermata > Ophiuroidea > Amphilepidida > Ophiodermatidae > Ophioderma > Ophioderma brevispina. Next base: position 47,973 of record JAMKCH010002801.1, read on the forward strand.
ATCATGCGAGAGGATAATAACGAGAGGTAAGACCTTATTAAATCTGACACCAAAGAAATCATTTCGAAACAGCATGAACACCCGCAGGGGAGAGATACATACATCACACGTTGGGTGGGCGTCAACGCAGAAGCAAGACCAACGCCATTCCATTCCGGTATATATCCCTCCGTAATAATGATAACTAGGTGGCAATAAAAGTGCTCATATACGAAACACTCGTATCTGTTATAGTTTGAATATAGCAAGGCTCTCTTACAAAAACATACAACAGTTTAAATAGGCCCGGGGTTGTCTCCATCATACATGAACAAATTCTAAAGCTCCTAGCGTAACGCGACATTCTTGAAATGTACCCGTGGGCTTCCTGCTTAGCATTTACAACTACGGTAGGCATTATCTGACATATGCATTGTTCACGCGCACGTAATATAGGCGAAGATAGGTCACAGTTAGGTGGATGATATTTACGGCCGTTTAAATATCGTGGTTAGCAAAACGACTTTGTTAAAATATTTAACTTGCGGTTTGTTTTTAAAAGCTGTGGCGTCTAACTAACCACAGTTTAGGCCTTAACCACCGGTTATTTAAACATCGTTTGAGCCATGCGGCCCGAAGGTTTACGGAGAAAGGCAGGGCTTGTGTGGCGCGCAAATTGAGATAACACCACGGAAGAGAGAGAGGCAAGTGCATCGACTGTTGGACTCGGGAACATTGCCAATAGCAGAAATTGGGCTCACGTGGTAACATGAAAAGAACTTTTAAGTTATACAGTTGACATTATACTGTTTGTGTGGAATGTGAATAAGATTTGCGCAATCGAGGGCGGGACGCCCACAATTGTTTGTCGTTGAGTCTAGTTCTCTTATACAGTGTTAGCATTTTGTTTACTTTACTAGTTTGATTAGGCGAGACGACAGAAAATGTCACGACTTTTAGGGATGATAGAAACTGAGATGTAGAAGGAAACGTATATTTTGATTTGAATCAATGTGCAATATATCGGAAAATATGAATAAATATTCAAGAATCGGAATTCTAAGTGGATTTTCGAGAGATCTGTAGCAGAGAAAGAGTTTTGAAGAAGGAATAAAATCTGCGTGAGTTGTTTGAGCTCCGAGTGTAACTATTTCGCGAGATGGTTTTAACCACCTCAAGTGTAAGTGTGTTCAGGGTTTTCGGCTTCGGTATTTGGTTGCAGGGGTGTACTGTAATTTTACATTATGAAATGAATGAGCAATCTAGGGTATACCCTTAGGTTTTGATTCTTCGCTTGTGCTTTAAATATATTATCTATCATAACCTGTTGATAATATATATGAAGGAATATAGAAGGATTTGTAATGGGATAAGTATGAGCGGTCTTGAGAAGACACTGTCAATGGGGTTATCGCCGTTCCGACCCCGAAAGCATAAATAGAACATCGCCCGGCGGATATGGTTTCAACTTCCACGGTGGAATGGAAGAAGCGAGTAAGTAATCAAAGCCAAATCCATAATACATTGTGTTGTCAAATTATTCCAAAATAACCTTGGTAAAGTAGAGTAAAAGCTTGTGACAGACACGATCTGTACACGCAGTCTTAATACTTTATCTCTTGTGTTATGATATATGATGAAATCATTAATGATTATCTCCTGCTTATCACATCATGTGCGGCCACTTGTGAAATGCAAATCAAATAATCCAAATCTAATATCCCATATACATTGAGTCAAATTATCCAATAACACTAGTAAAGTAGACGTGGGTGAATATCACGATGTGCACCATGAGTATGAAAATTTATCTACTATGTATGGGATTATGATAAAAACACTTAAATCCTTTTATACCACTCTATGGCCCACTTAAGCGTCAGCAAAAGGCTCCCCTGATGTATGTATTACCCCTATTATAAATTGACCATGTTACCTATATTGAACAAGGCCAAAAACCACCTATAAACTACGGTATAACTCCTGAATAACTAGACAATCAACTGTCAGTAACTGATTATAAATTTGAAAAAACGAATATTTTGAGAAGTATTAAATCACAGATTTAATACACGCTTAGGTATTAATAATCAATGATTTAACTATATATCAAAAGTGTTGTTAATGAATTACTAAACTTACTATCTGGTGGGTGCCGCGACGCTGGCTGCAGCAAGATTACTATCAATGCAGAAATTACAAACAGTCCTGGCGAATAATTTCCAGGTTAAAACTTCACTTTCCAATAGTGGGACGGGTCCACGGACGACGTTTCCGTCTGAGGAAAAACAGCTTCCTAATGTCTCCTGAAGACTCGGGTTTCGACTAATATAATCCAAAAGTGATGTAGTTGTTTATCTTTGGATAACTCAGAGGCACGAAATACAAAACCGAAAATGGCTACACAATCGGACGACAAACTATTGGAACCGAAAAATCCTATGGACCAACGTGTCCACCTAGAAGACTATTACGTGTCACTGGCACTACTTGAGATCATATCAAAACTTGGAGGCAGATGTTATGATACTCTGCCTGCATCTTTTCTCACCCACATTGGCTTTATACAGCCTCTCCCGCAATTCTAGAAGGATCCAGCACCGTTTCTATGAGGCCCTGTATAACTTCTTAGCCATTACATCTGTAATATGAGAATTTGTTTTATACTCGTCCACTTTGGCAACGTTAGCCCCAGGTACGTGACACGACCGTCACAGGCATATACCACCCTGTCCATGCAAAAGCAATCAGAGATGAAATACAGGCAAATAAATCGTGCATCAAAATCTCAAAATTATATTAGGGGTTGTCCGTTAATAAGGCAATCCATTATATTGGCGACGAAGATAAAAGACGCCGTGAATTCACTCCCGTTCGCCACTAGGGAGGGGTCAGTATTTACGGCAGGGGGGAGGGGGTGTGTGTATGCGTGTTTAAGTTTACATATTTTTTTACATGATTTTTTCAGATTCCCCCATGCATTGTCCATATAATGGCCAAGGCGCACACGACATATACCTCACCCCTTAGTGCACCACACACTGGCCAAAAGTATTCAACATGCAGAAACAAAAATTCATAATCTCAATTATTCAAATTTATAAATAGATTCTCTGACCACCCATTAAGTATTATATGCCAAAGTTGTATTGTTATACAGATGTTAGTGTTCCCCAGAATCAGGTGGAAAAAAATGTTGATTTGACTGTTATGTTCCCATAATATGGCGGATATTTAAAGACAAACGCCGCACGATAACTTGCGCGATTGCACCTCAGAAGGGAATACAGACACTGAAAACAAAAGAAATGGCTTCAGAATAAGCAGCTTAATGGATTTTACGGGTTCATTAGGGTTTTACTTAAATGTTTACGGGATAAAATAGGAGCGTGGTGTGGTGGACCGGAAATGAGATAAAGTCAATGAAAGACAGTGGTCTTCGAAAAATTCGGGAAATTCTGAGGAACATCCGAAATGCAATTCGGATGATAAATTACGTGGTTACGTAATTAGGTCTAATTGACATAAAGCGCACAGTTGGCAAAGGGTGCGATTAAAAGTTGTTTTTCAAGTTATTCCGGAATGATTTCATGTGATGAAATTTCTGAGTCCAACGGTGATGGACATGGTCCCATTTTCTATTGACGCTATCTCATTTCCGGGTCCTTACAAACCACACACCCCGATTTTCTACAGAAACATTTAGAAGAGACCATGGCAAACCCGTACATTCAGTAGCGACCATTTGCAGTAATTTAGAACGTCACGCGTGCCTGTATTCCTTATGGAGTACAAACAATTGCAAAGTTATAATTAGAAAGCTCCTTTGACCGCCCTATTTAGGGAAACGTCACAATCAAATCCAAAATGTTTTTTTCGCCACGGTTGATTCTGGGAAGCAGCGTCTGCTTGATAATCATTAACTTTGACAATAATTACGTAATGGTAATCAACAATCTTCTGGTACAATATAAACTCAATTTTTAATATAAATTCTTTTTTTCTGCTGTTGCAATACTTTTGGCCAGTGTGTGTATATTAATCCCAAAATAATATATACGACAAAATTAAAACACCAATTTTCTTATTTTTAATGAATGTTACATTTTTTTTTTTTTTTAATTTTTTATCAAATAATGTTTATAACGAATATTTTAAAGGGTTTGCTTGGAGTGCATGCACACGGTACTAAGATTTTAATGTTTATGACCAAAACATAGGGCCTATATGGAAGTGGTAACATGTAATGTAAACCAACTGTGTAATATCAATATTAAGACCTATATATGACGACAAGTTTAAAATCAATCTAGGATTACGCCCCATGTATAAAAGTCGGATTAAAAATTTCTCAGATCGCCCTAGAGTAGCAGGGGACTTAGTGAAAGAGTTTGCGCGTCCGGACAAAACTTGTGTTTTTGCCACCAATACTTAGGCCTGATAATCCATAAAATTGATGGAAACCACTGACAACTCCCCTAAGGGACCCCATTTTGAATTCAAGGTTGTACAGGGGTGAAAATTTTAAAACGATCCGAAGTGTTGTTGAAAAGCACACCAATGATGTTTGTCTGTCTAGTTACGTAATGATGCCACGAAAGGATAGTTTACACTATCGTGGCTTATAGTTCCGGAGTTTATGGGGTTAAAAAATGAAAATGGTGGATGAATGTGAATTGGAAAAAAAAAAGTTCAATTTTGGACGTTCTGGTTACAGGGTCAGTTAAAAAAGTCTGATGATTCAGGTAATATGTAGTGCAAATTGGCTTCACTAGCTTAAAGGATTGAAATAAGGAAATAGTGCACTATATGTCATGCTTAGTTGTCACAGCCAACAAAATGGGTCACAGGTTAATAGAATCCGAGTAGCTGCCAATAGTGTTGACTTAATTCACAATTTTAGTTAAAAGAAACACTATCAGTGAATTTGAAAAATATTTGAAATTTGCGGAAATAGCTTCAAGTGAAGGATAGTCTGTAGAAGTCTCAAAGTTACCTTTCCAGCTTTAGAGTTACAAAAAGGAAGCAAACGGACAGGTGTTCCAAGATCGATTCTCCATTCAATTAAGTGTTGTAGTTAAGTGTCCGTCGGACACGAATGACTAAAATCTCCGATCCTGTCCTAATTAGGTTGCTCTGGTCGTATCATTTCCCCCCCCCCCCCCCGTTTGCAGGTATGTTAGGATACCTGTACTTGGTACATAATCGCAAAAATCTGAGTTTTGTGATTTTTCGATTGTGATTTAGCAAATCACTGATAGTTGTCTTTAATACCAAACATGTAAGATAGTCGGAAATATTCCTAAGATATCGAAAACTATTCCTATATTTCATTCGATAGCTAAACCAACAACTTGAACCAAGTTTTAAAAATATTGGAGGCAACTTTTTAATTTTTGACCCCTGTACAAACTAAAAAAATCCCTTTTCACAGTTTTTTTACGTTTTTTTTACCATAATTCAAAAAACTATAAGCCCATTGGCAGTATTAAAATCTAGACCTTTTTGATAACTTGAATCAAAAACATGGGGCGCTTTTCACGAAATCGGACAACATTTTTAATTCTTTTACCCCTGTGTAACCTTGAAATCCAAGCTGGGGATCACAACGGGGTTGCGGATTGGAAAGTGCTTTCCATCAAGTTTTTTGATATCTAATGCATAAATACTTGTGTAACCAAAATTACAATTTAGCCAGATTTGCACACTCACATAAGATCAGTGCACTTACAGTCCCCCACTTTAGCTCACCCTGAAACGAAAAGCACGGTGAGGTCAATAAATGCATCATGACCGTCCACGCATGCAGAATGTTTGATGAGTGTAGCACCAGATGAGCTGAACTTCGTAAATCATTGTCAAAAAGAAAAAAATAGTAATTATAGCAACGAGAATGAGAAGAACAATGTTTTGGTGGGGGAAGGGAAAAATTTTGGCCATTAATGGCCTCAACATTTGGGGGATATTTTTTCCCCCCCCAGGGGTTTTGCCAAAACACTGGCATTCAAAAACCTATGAATTAATTTGTTAGCTTTGAAACCGATTGTCACAAGTTAAATGGGGGGAAATAACATATGATGACTTGAATGGTTCCCTTGCGAGTAATTTAGGTGAAATAAAAATATACTTCAACATGATTAATGTCTTCTGCATAGCATGATAGCACAAAGTTCGAAAGTGGATTGCTTCGAACATTTTGGTAAAAGCAGAAAAAATGTGACATTTTGATGTGCAATTTATTGTGTAAAATACAATGAACTCGTATGCCGTCATGCGACATTTGGGTTAATATTTGAGAGGATTGTTAGCTAGGCAAAGTAAGTTAGTGCTTCGAATATCGTAATTTGGTGTCATTACGGAACAAAAATTATACAGGATTATTTCAAGTAAACCGCGGATCCTTCACCAAATGTGAGGACGCTCCTAAGTCCTCTATCAATTTAATATTTAAGGGATTTCATTGTATGAATCTATCGCGCACTATATAATGAAATTCCCTAAATATGAAGTACCAGAGGGTTTTAAGGGTAATTGGAGTAGTCCTTGCGAAGGAAAACACCATTTTAATGATTAACGTTCGCATTAGACGATAACGAAGCCGCCATGTTTATTATTTAATCTATCGTTTTGCCACAATCTATGTTTAGTCTTTCACATTAAATGAAAGATGATCGGTTGGTTAGTCAAGTTCTGGCCGGTATGAAAAACCTATCGCGTTTTACTTTAACATTGAAATTAAAAACACAGATTTCATTGATCGTTTGCCTTTAAAATATAAAATTTATCAAATATGGCATACATTTGTTTTTTTGCCTAAGTGTTATAAAATGAGCATGGGATTCTTGACAAATATAGTTTTTAAAATAAAATTAGGAAATTCTTCATCATACAAAGCAGCGCTACTCGGTATATGAAAAGTAAATTGGTGAACCGCGCATTAGTGGGTTTCGAACCACTGATCTCTATAAAGGATTGGAAACATGGCTTCGTAATTGAGGCACTGACGGCCAGATTGGTCATCCAAAAAGAGCCCAAGAAGGGGTTAAGAGCCGTCATTTATACAAAAGTTGTTTACCATGTAAGATGGATAAGCGACAAACGACAACAGATGTTGCTTATGTGTAAGCGACAAACACAGACAACAGAATCCAGCCAATTCATTGAGCTCAATGAATTGGCGTAGGGGATGCATGTCTCTAAAACGTGCACCCGGGATACAAACTTCTGATTAAACAGGTGTCTATGGAATGATATTGTGTTCGTTAGACCAAGATTCCACCCGTTGCTCAATTCATCTTATAAAATTGACTGTTGTGTAGCCAATCCATTGTTTAATAGAGATCAGTGGTTACAGTGCACTGCGATTAAAAACTATTAAATATTACGCGACCCCTTTTAAAATGTGCACGTTTTCATGGATTGTTAGTGTTTAGGCCAAACTAAAACCTTGGTTAATCACAAAAATGATATCTAAAACACCCCTCTTAATTTTTTCTCAAAGCACTGAGGTTTTAAAAAGTGTAGTTTTTTTTGGCAATAAAAAATTCTAAAACGAACTTATTCAAGTCCTGTTGTGTGCTCAACGAAGTTCACCAAAGATGAGGCTTGTGGCAAACTTGCTGAAGTCACGTGGTATATTTTCGCTGGCTTCGGTATTGCATGCGGCGTTGTAAATATAAACGGAAAACAAATGGTAGCTTCATGATGCTGTACAGTTGTGGTGCATTGGTGAGAATAAATCTGGATTTTTTCTCACGGAATACTCCAATGGCCATGGAAAAACATCTGGCACGTTTATTAGGAATATTTCATTGTTGCCGATAGATTCATACCAATTAAAATCCCTTTAATTATCATGCGAGAGGAAAGACCTTATTAAACTGGCACCAAAGAAAATTTCGAAACAGCATGAACACCCGCAGGGGAGAGATACATACAACCCAAAAAAAATGGTTGGTGGGCGTCCACGCAGACTGCAAGACAACGCCCATTCCATTCCGTATATATCCCTCCGCTAATAATGTATAACTAGTGTGGCATAATGCTCCATTCATAACACTCGATCGTTATAGTTTTGACTATGCAAGTGCTATACAACAACAGACAACAGTTTTAATAGGCCCAGGGTTTTGTCTCCTCATATCACTGAACAAATGCTAAACTCCTTGCATACCGCGACATTCTTGAAATTTACCCGTGGGCTTCCTGCTTAGCATTTACAACTACGGTAGGCATTATCTGACATATGCATTGTTCCCCGCGCACGTAATATAGGCGAAGATAAGTTACAGTTCGTGGATGATATTTACGGCGTTTAAATACCGTGTTAGCTAAACGACTTGGTTCAAATATTTACGTGCGGTTTTTTAAACTGTGCGTCTAACTAACCACAATTTCAATTCCTAACCACCGTTTATTTTAAACCATCGTTTGCGCATGCGCCCTAATGTTTACGGGAGATAAGTGCAGTGCTTGTGTGGCGCGCAAAATGAATAACCTCAATGGAAGATTATAGCAGTGCATCGTGTTGGACTCGGAAAATTGAATGGCAAGAAATTGTCACGTGGTAACCGGAAAAGAACTTTTTAATCTCCCGTTGAAATTATACTGTTTGTCGTTGAATGTGAATAAGTATTTGCGCAACGAGGCGGGAGCCCAACATATTGCTTTTGTCGTTGAGTCTAGTTCTCTTATACATGTATCATTTGTTTACTTTACGTATTTGCTGCGAGACGAACAGAAACTGTCACGACTTTTTAGGGATGAGAGAAACGGCGTGAGGGGAAAAAGTATATTTTATTTGAATCAATTTGGCAAATTCGGAAATATGATAAAATTTCAAGCAGCGGGAATGCTTAAGTGATTCGAGAGATCTTGTAGCAGAGAATGCTGTTTTTTGAAGAAGAATAAAATCTGCGTGAGTTGTTTGAGCTCCGAGTGCTAACTATTTCGCGAGATGGTTCAACCACCTCAATTTTAAGGTGTTCAGTTTTCGCTTCGTTAGTTTGGTGCAGGGGTAAAGGAATAAACATTTTTAAATTAATGAATGACTGAGGCAACTAAGGTATACCTTTAGGTTTTGACTTCGCTTGCTGCTTTAAATATATTATATATGAACCTGTTAATATAATATATATGAAGGAATATAGAAGGATTTGTAATGGAGAATAAGTATGATGTGTCTTGAAGAAGACACTGTCACTGGGGTTATCGCCGTTCCGACCCCCGAAAGCTAAATAGAACAATCGCCCATGCGGATGGTTTCAACTTCCACGGTGGAAGAATCGAGTAATCAAAGCCAATATCCTATAATACATTGTGTCAAATTATTCCAAATAACCTTGGTAAAGTAGAGTAAAAGCTTGTGACAGCACGATCTGTACACGCAGTCTTAATACTTAATCTATATTGTGTTATGATATATGATGAAATCCATTACATGATCTAATCTCCTAGCTTATCACCTCATTTGCGGCCACTTGTGAAAGAATCAAATAATCAAATCTAATATCCCATAATACATTGAGTCAAATTATCCCAATAACACTAGTAAAGTAGACACGATGGGTTTATCACGATGTGCACATGCAGTCTGAAATCTTATCTACTATGTTATGGGATTATGATAAAATACACTTAAATCCTTTTCATGACCAATATATGGCCACTTAAAGCGCTCAGGCAAAAGGGCTTCCCTGCTGTACTGTTTATTACCCTATTATCAAATTGACCATGTTTACCTATATTATAACCAAGGCCAAAACCACCTCTAAACTACGGATAACTCCTGAATAACTAGACAATACACTGTAAACTTGATTATAAATTTGAAAACAACGAATTTATTTTGATCGTGTATTAAATCACAGATTTAATACACGATTAGGTATTAATAATCAATGATTTAACTATAACAAAGTTGTTGTTAATTAATAATCTACTAAACTTACTATCTGGTGTGTGCCGCGACGCTGGCTGCAGCAAGATTACTATCAAGATGCAGAACTTACAAACAGTCCTGGCGAATATTCCAGCGTAAAACTTCAATTTCCAATAGTGGGACGTGTCCACGGACGACTTTTCCTTACTGAGGAAAACCAGCTCCTAATGACTCCTGAAGCTCGGGGGTCGACTAAATATAAATCCAAAAGTGCTGTAGTTTGTTTATCCTTGGATAACTCAGAGGCCACGAAATACAAAACCGAAGACGGCTACACAATCGGACGACAACTATTGGAACTGAAACTACTATGACAACGTGTCCACTATGAAGACTAATTACTGTCACTGTCACTACTTGAGATCTATCTCAATAACTTGGAGCAAGATGTTATGATACTCTGCCTGCATCTTTTCTCTCAATTGCTTTATATAGCCTCTCCAGCAATTCTAGAAGGATCCAGCACCGTCTATATGAGTCATGTACTAACTTTAGCCCATTACATCTGTAATATCATTTGTTTATACTCCGTCCACTTTGGAAACGTTAGCCCCAGGTACGTGACGCGTACCGTCCCCAAGTAATATACCACCCTCTCTCCATGCAAATGCAATCAGAGAATTAATACAGGCATAATAAATCGTGCATCTAAAATGTCAAATATCTTAGTGTGTTTGTCCGTTAATAATCAATCCATTATATTGGCGACGAAGATAAAAGCACGCCGTGAATTCACTCCCGTTCGCACTAGGGGAGCGATCGTTTATTTTACGGGCAGTGAGGGGGGGGGGGGGGAGTGGGCGATTTCAATATTTTTTTACCTGATTTTTTCAGATTCCCCCATTCATTTTCCATATTAATGGCCAAGGCGAATATATACCTGTAGTGCACACACACTGGCCAAAAGTATTGCAACATGCAGAAAACGAAAATTCATAATCTCATATTGATTTCAAATTATACCATAGATTCTTGACCACCCATTACGTATTAAATGCCAAAGTTGTATTGTTCATACAGATGTTATTCCCCAGAATCAGGGTGGAAAAAATGTTTGATTTGACTGTTATGTTCCCTAAATATGGCGGATTAAAGCAACTGCGAACGATAACTTGCCGATTGCACTCCAGAAGGAATACAGACACTGAAACAAAAGAAATGGCTTCAGAATAGCCGCTTAATGAATTGTACGGATTCGTTAGGGTTTACTTAAATGTTTACGGGATAAAATAGGAGCGTGGTTGTGTGGACCGGAAATGAGATAAAGTCAATGAAAGACAGTGGTCTTCGAAAAATTCGGGAAATTCTGAGACATCCGAAATGCAATTCGACTGATAAATCACGTGGTTTACGTAATTCATGTCTAATTGATAAAGCAGCACAGTGTCAACGGTGCGATTAAAAGTTGTTTTCAAGTTATTACGTGACTTCTTTCTTGTGATGAAATTTCCTGAGTCCAACGGTGATGGACATGGTCCCATCTTCTATTGACGTTATCTCTTTTTCGGTCCTTACAACCACCCCGATTTTCGCCATAAACATTTAGAATAGACCCTGGCAAACCCGTACAATTCATTTAGCGACCATTTTGCAGTCATTTAGACGTTCCCGTGCCTGTATTCCTTCTGGAGTACAATTGGCAAGTTATCATTAGCAAGCTCCTTTTACCCGCCATATTTAGGGAACGTGACAATCAAATCATATGTTTTTCGCACTGTTTGATTCTGGGAAGCAGCGTCTGCTTGATAATCATAACTTTGACAATAATTACGTAATGGTATCAACAACTTCTGGTACAATTATAAACTCAATTTTTTTTAATATAAATTGTTTTTTCTGCATGTTGCAATACTTTTGGCCAGTGTGTGTATATTAATCCCAAATTATATAAGCATTTATGTCAATAACATATACGACAACATAAAACATATTTTCTTTTTGTCCCCGCCGAACGAGTTCGGAACGGGGACTATGAAATGAGCAGCGTCCGTTCATCCGTTCGTCCGTCCGTCCGTCTGTGACAAAAATGTTAACCCTATGTTGTATACCTTATCTGGAGTTCCGTAAGGGCGACAATGATGTACTTGTTGAAAGAAGCGGGTTGATGATTCTCGCTGATAGATTGGTGGGCCGATAAATATGCTATTAAAGTGGCGAATTTGCATAATTTATGAGAATTTTCCTGCAGGCCCTGTGACAAGTTTTCTGGAGTTCCGTAAGGCGTATATGAATGTAACTTGGTGGAAGGAAGCGGGCTGAAGAGTTCTTGACCCTGATTAGATTTTGGGGCGATTTCCGGGCAAATTGGAGTAATGCAAATGACTAATTTAATATGCAAACATCACAGCGTAATTGCTATATCTTTTGAAACGGTACATTGGATACTCAAAATTCCTTCCCTCTGCTGCTGCATAATAGCCCTCATGGCCACATTTTTTTTTTGCAATTTTAGAAAGTAATGTAATAATATGCGGCTTAGGTATGCACATGAAGCTAATTAATATGCGTAATTGCCGTATCTCTCTGAAGCTAATCGATAGGCAAATTCCTTCGCTACATGAGACTACTATTGCTATAAGGGGAGGGGGAGGGCTGGATGTTGGGTAGGGGGTTTGGTGGAGGGAGTGGGTTTGGGTTGGGGAGGGGTGGTGTGTGGCCGGGTGGTTGGGGAGGGGTTGGGTATTGTGGTGTGTTGAGGAGGGGGTGTTTTTTGGTGTTTTGGGAGGGGGGTTGTGGTATGCATGGTGTTGGGGCAGAGGGTTGTTTGCATGGTGTTGGGGGGTATTGATGGTGTTGGCGTGGTGGGATGTTGCGGGGTGTGGGGGGAAGGGGATGGGAGTGTTGCAGGGTGTTGCTGGGGATGGAGGGTTTGCAAGGTGTTGGGGAGGGTAATGGCGGGTTGCGGGTTGTTGGGGGAAAGGGGAGGCGTGTTACAGGTATTGAGTGGGGGTTGCGGGGTGTTGGGGATGATGTGGGGTGTTGTGGGGTGTTGGGGAGTTGGTGGGGTGTTGGGGCGGGCGTGGGGTTTTTGCGGGGTGTGGGGAAGGGTGGGGGTTGAAGTTGCATTTATTAAATTTATTGATCGCAACATTCGCGGTGACATATTTTAACGCATCGCGTAAATACGAGTTCGCCTTGTTGTTAATGAAATGTTTACCTCTGCATATGACATTGTATAGAACAATCAATACTGTTTTATAACGAAATTTAAAGGTTTTTGTGTGCATAGCCACGGTACATAAGATTAATGTTTTCTGACATAACATAGGGGCCTATATGGAAGTGTGTACATGTAATTTAACCAATGTATATCCTATAACCTAGATATGACTACAATTTTTAAATCAACTAGATTACCCCATTTATAAAAGTCGATAAAAAAATTCTCAGATCGCCCTAGGAGGAGCAGGGGACTGGAGTGAAAGAGTGTGGCTTCCAACTAAAATTGTGATCTTTTGCACCCAATTAACTTTAGAGGCCCATTGATAATCCATAAAATTGATGGAAAAACACTTGCCACTCCCCTTAATGACCCCAGTTTGAATTTCAAGCTTTTACAGGTGTTAAAATTTTACAACGATCCGAATGTGTTGAAAAGCACACCACGATGTTTGTCTAGTTACAAGATTCCAAGAAGGATGTTTACCCAGAATATCTAGGGCTAGAGTCCGGAGTTTATGGGGTACCAAATGTTAAAAATGGTGACAAAAGTTCAATTTGGCGTGGTAACATGGTTCAAAGTTAAAGTCGCAGCATTGATGAGGTAATATGTATAGTGCAAATTGTTTCCCTAGCTTAAAGGATTGAAATAAGGGACTACTGTTGCCCTATCTGTCATGCTAAGTTTTCACGTATCCAACAAATAGGTCACAGGTCAACTAATCCATAGCTTGGTCCAAAGCTGTTTGACTTATTCACCATTTCGTCAATAACCAACCTGTAAGATGAAGTCGAAACTATTCCTATATTTCATCTATGAGCTAAACCAACAACGTGAACCACGTTTTACAAATATTGGAGTCAACTTTTAATTTTTGCCCCCCTGTACAAACTAAAACAATCCCTTTTTGACTTTTTTAGCTTTTTTTTACATAATTTCAAAACTATAAGCCATTGGTAGTATAACTATACCTTTTTGGAATCCTTGTAATCAAACGAACATGGTGCGCTTTTCAAACACAATCGAAACATTTTTAATAACTTTTAACCCCTGTGTAAACCTTGAAATCCCAAGCTGGGGCCATGAAACGGGTGTGGCAAGTGCTTCCATCAATTTTTTGATTATCAATGCATAAAGTACTTGTGTACCAAATTCACAATTTTATCCAGATTTGCACACTCACATAAGATCAGTGCACTACAGTCCCCCACTTTAAATCACCCTGAAACGACAAACACGGGATGTCACATAAATGCTATCATGACCGTCCAACGCATGCAGAATGTTTTGATGATGTTAGCAACAGATGCGCTTGAACTTAAACAAAATAGTAATAATAGTCAAAGAGAAGAGAAGAAAATGTTTTGGTGGGAAAGGGAAATATTTTGGTATAATTGCCAAACATGATATTCCAGGGGTTATTCCAAAACACTTGCATTCATATACCTATGAATTAATTGTGTTAGCATTTAACCGATGTTATAAGGTGAATGGGGAAAATTTTAACATATGATGATTTGAATGGTTCCCTTGCGAGTAATTCAAGGGTAAATATAAAATATATACTTCAACATGATTAATGTCTTCTTGCATAGCATGAATAGCAAAAGTTTAAAAGTGAATTGCTCGAACGTGTTGAAATAAAAGCAGAAAAAAAATGTGGCAATTGATGTGCAATTTTATTGTGTTAAAATTACAATGAAATCGTATTGCCGTCATGCGACATTTGGGTTTAAACATTTGAGAGGATTGAAGCTAGGCAAAGGTCAAGTTAGTGCTTCGAATCTCGTAAAAGTTTTATCGTAAATAAAGAAAAGTTCGAGAAATGAGTCACACACTCCAGATATGTAACGACGTCTACAATTGCAATAGTATATGACTATACTTGCAGCATTGCAAGGTTCCATCAAACTTCAGAATTCCCATAGCGCATTAGCCAAACTAATCAACCATTGTGGGGAAATGGATTCTTCCATAGATGAAGCCGGGGACTTCTTATTGGACAGATATGTGACTACAGAAAGAACAGAAGATATGAAATTAACTACAAACCTGAAGCCAGTTGAAGACCATCTGACCGTTGCATGGAGTTTCGCATTAGTTGGACAAATGCTACTTCTTGTATGGAATGTCACAGGGAACGTCTTAGTCATTACTCTTTTCATGAAGGTCACAAACATTCGACAGAAACTTTTCAATTTGTATATTGTCAACTTGGCAGTGGCAGACCTACTCGTAACTATAGACATTTTGGCTAACTTACTCAGGTGGTACTATGGGAGGTGGCCGCTAGGAGAGACCGCGTGTAAAGTTTTCATAGCATTGATCTACACGTCGATATACATGTCGGCTTTAATGATAACTATTATGAGTGTTGATCGCTATTTACGCATTTGTAGACCAATCGAGTACGAAATTCGCCAAAATTCAGCAAAAACTAGATCATTCGTCAAGACAGCTCTTCTAGGTTTATGGATAGTAGTATTAACACTGTATACAGTTCTATCTTTTGGCTGGATTACTTTAACTGAAGAAAAGCCTCTAGATTACAACACAGAATGCGAAATGCCATATGTCGATAATGTCATAATGAATTTTATGTCACTTGGATTCGAATTTTTCATCCCATTTATATTGCTTAGTGTTTTCAACATCAAGGTGTACGTTGCAATTAAGAAGCAGAATATGTTGTTCCAGAAGTTGCGAGACAATTATATTAAAAAAAGTGAATAATTTTTCTGATGACCAAAGTGTTGAAAGTGGAAAGTGCGTGACAGAAGGGCGTAGCAATGAACGGTGTCTAGAGAGGGCAAAAAATTGCAAATGAAGATCTTGTCAAACGAACAATTCGAAATGAAACTGAACAAGAGTCAAGTAAAAGAGCACGAGAAGCTGAAAAAATCTGCAAGATACCTTACATTATATGTAGTGGTTTTTCTTGTTTGTTGGTTGCCTTATTACATAATGATACTAGCAAACAGTCACTGTGAAACATGTTCGAGATCTCTCACTGGGCATCTTGTAACCATGTACCTCCTTGATGTCAATTCCACAATAAACCCCATATTGTACGGTATCAGTAACAAATATTTTCGGCAGCACGCCCGGAAGTTATTTTGTAGAGCTCCAAGGTTTAGCGTTACATGTTGATTGGCTATGAAGAATCGTTGACTATACATCGTGCCTACGTGTTTGTGGTGTGCGTGTATATGGCAAGTATATTGCACAATAGAACAGATAAACCTGGTTTTTCGATTGAAAAACCTGGTTTTTCAATCGAAAAACCAGGTTTTTCAATTCGATTGTTAGAGTGTTTTGATAAACCTGGTTTTTCAATCGAAAAACCAGGTTTTTCGAATTCGATTGTCATAGTTTTCGAAAAACCAGGTTTATCGAATTTGATTGTCATGGTTTTTGATAAACCAAGTTTATCGAGCGATAAACCTGGTTTTCGCCGATAAACTTGGTTTTTCAATTCGATTGTCATAGTTTTTTGATAAACCTGGGTTTTCAATCGAAAACACCAGGTTTTTTTTTGAATTCGTTGTCAGAGTTTTTGATTAACCCGGTTTATCGAACCGAGAACCTGGTTTTCCCCCGATAACCTTGTTTTTTTTTCAATTCGATTGTCATAGTTGTTTATAAACCTGGTTTTTTTCACTCGAAAAACGCGGTTTTCGTATTTGATTGCATTAGTTTTTGATAAACTTTTGGTTTCTCGATCGAAAAACAGTTTATAAAAAAAACTATGACAATCGAATTCCATTAAAATCCGTTGAGTTCTTGTATATTACGCATCAACTATGTCCTCGGTGCGAATAAAAAACCAACCTAGCTACATATGTAGTACATTTTGAACGTCAATAATATTGAATGGTGTAGCTCTTTTATACATCTTATCGCGATATTAATAACACTCTTCACAAGTCACTAAATCGAATATATCAATGTATGAATTATAATATATATTCTTTATTTAACGACATATTCGCTTCTTTAATTGATTAAATTGATATGATATGAATAAAACAACTGTTTGACAATGTGTCTATCTATCGCGCGCGCTGTTAGCTCATAAGCTCCTGTAGTGTGCATAGAACACCAATTTTACTATGGTTATGAAATTCCGCGTTTTCAAGAGAATTCGGTTGTCATAGTTTTTTGATAACCTGGTTTTTCAATCGAAAAAACCAGGTTTTTTCAATGATAAACAGGTTTATCTGTTCTATGTCAATATACTGCATAGGGTGTAATAAAAGCGTGCGTTAAAATGCATATCAAATATATCGGTTAAAACTGAGACATAAGAATGATTTGCTCCCCATATCGAAGTGTACTACTAATCGCCACAAGCATACTTAGACTGCTTTTTCAACATCATTTCTGATTGGCTAATTACCCATATATTCATTTCAATAACCATTTGAAACGCTGCTTTCCATATTAAAACCCTCGTCTTATACCAAGGGGGGGGGGGGTGGTTACCACCCCCCCCCCCCTACCGAACTTCGCTCCGGTGCGCTAAACGCTAAAAAAAATTGGAAAAAGCTTCTAGGTATCGTTTCTCTCATCCTTTCCGGTCATTTTAGAGCGAACAACATGTGAAGGTAGCACCTTCACAGGGGTAAGGGTAATGGCGTCAAAGTCGAAGGGTAGGGGGGGGGTGGTTGCCACCCAAGGATATTTAATGGTGGATTTTTGAAAATATTATCACAGTATGGCTCTAAAACCGTTTGTTATGTAAAACCTAAATCTAGCCAATGGCCATCATTTAGAGCTGAAAAAAAACAAACCGCATGAAAAATCCGATATTCCTATCGTTTTTTTAAGCGGCAAAATTGGATTTTCGCGCCAGGTGGTGGTTATTTTCTATGGAAAAATGGCCAATTTTGGCGACTCCGGACCTTTGATTTACGGTCATTGGTGCCGCCATACAGTTATGTGGTACTCAATGTATGGTATCAAGGGAAAGAGGAGTACCATAGCTAATTCCCACTGGTATCAAAATCATAAGCATCGGTGATTTATAAAAAATTCTCGAGGGTGGGGGGTGGTAACCCCCCCCCTCCCCCCCCCCCCCCCCCCCCCCGCCCCCCCCCCCCCCCCCCTTGGTAAACCGTGGTACAAAAAAAAAAGGCTTGGTAGACGAGGGTTAATCTCCACCTTTCTTCAGTGCTACCAGCATTCTCACCATGTTACTGCGTGGCTAAAATATATAGGTTCCAGTGTGGACCATTCGGCAGATATGATGTACGTGTGTGTACAGGCAATGATGTTACACACCTAGACAAAAGTATTGCAACAATGAAGTAAAAAAAATCATAATCAAAAAGAATTTCAAATTGATACACTCAATCGTTCTTAGAAAATATCATAATCAAAAAAATATTTCCAATTGTAGCCATCGGTTCTTAACCACATTGACGCATTGAATGCCAACCTTGTGTTTTTTCAAACAATGTTATTCTCCCAAATCCTGAGTGCGAGACACATTTGATTTGATTTGTCCACCGTTTCCTTAATATGATAAAATGGGGGTATTAAAGAGCGACTTGTCGATTGCACTCGAGAAGGAATACAGACACAAGGAACGCCACAAATGACTGCAAAATCGCGCGCTACTTACTACTTGAATTGTACGGGTTTGATAGAGTTTACTCTAAATGTTAAACGCGAGAAAGTGTAGTGCTTATGTGTACCGGAAATGAGATAAAAAACGTAAAATTAAAGATAAGCAAATACATCACTGTTGGACTCAGGAATAATGACAAGAAAGTGGTCACGTGATAACTTGAAAATAAAACTTTTAATCAATATCAAATGAATACGTTGCGCCCGCACGCTGAGTGCTTATCCTCTCTGGTCATTGGCGTTTGGCGCCAGACTCCCTCATATAATGTTTGCTGTGGGGATTCGCCACTTCTCCCGCAAAGCGAGTCTGATTGTTTGCATTCCCAGCATTGCCGGGTGTGAAAGCAGACAGGCCCGTACGCGGGGGGGGGGGGGGAGGGGGGGGGGGGGGGGGGGGGGGTGTGGGGGGGGGGGGGGGGGGGGGGGGTGCGGGTCGCCACCCCCCAATTCCACAAAAGGGGAAAAAGGTCCACTTTTTGCTGAATTTTTCGCGATAAAGGTCCAAAATTGAGAGAAATTTAGACAAGAAAGTCCAATTTTTTGGTGATTAATTTCACAAAATGTCCCAAAGATACGTTTTAGGGGGTTAGGTCCACTTTTAGCAAAAGGTCCACTTTTTCAAAAAAAAAGGTCCACTTTTTCGAATCCCGCACCCCACAAAAATAAATCTGCGTACGGCCCTGAAAGCAAGATATAGTCCGTCGGGAGCCATAGTCCGGGGCTCCATAGACGAAGATCGGATTAAAAACAACGTGAAACTAATGTCGTGTGAAGAGTCAACGGATCGAGTGCCCTATTGTGCACCATTGTTCCGGACATGAGTACGCCGGACTACCCATTTATTACTCCTGGGTGGAGAGAGGCAAGCGACCTTAAAAGTGTCAACCAAGTACATTGGTATGGATTTTTAATCATGCGTTGACATTATACGTTGATGAATACGTATTCAGAAATGATTTGCGCAAACCACGTGATTTATCATTCAAATTGCATTGCGGAGGTCTCAAAATGTTCCTAATTTTTTAAGACCACTGTTGCTATTAAACGTTATTTCAATTTCGGGTTACACAAGCACTGCATTTTCTCGCGTAAACATTTAGAATAAACCCCAACAAAAACCCGTACAATTCAAGTAGCGGCTATTTTGGAGTCTTTTGTGGCGTTCAGGTGTTGATTTACTTTATGGGTGCAATCGGCATGTTATCTATCGCCAGTTCTTTTATTCGCCAAATTAGAGAACATGGCCAATCAAATCAAATGGTGGTAATGCATATTTAAAGCTTTAACTTAACCCACCTTTGTGCCATTTTAATATCTGCATGGCAGCTCAATTCAAGTAGAACGATGTTTGAATTGCAAGCATTTCATAGTGAGCATAAAGAGGTTCTTTAGAGCATATTCCTGGTGATCGTTTTATTAACAGGTAAAACTGGGTTTGGTGAAAAACATCGTATTGTAGGTAACGTTAAAGGGGGACAATGGCATGGAGAAAAAATTGACAATGAAAAGGACCCTTACTGAAATACTTCCCACGAGTTTGAAAAAACATTTGGATGTTTACTTCTGTAAAAAAACAGTTAAAAAACAGGAAGATTCCGGGGTGGCAGTTTGTGGCAATTTCTGGACAAGCAAGCAGGTGTTCACATACCTGATAGAATTTACAGTGTATCGAGCATGTTTTGCGACACAATTCAAAAGCATTCAGACGGCGGGATTCAGGCATTGTACTTTAGGTATGTAGTAAGAATTGATCTGGCAAGTGAAAGATGATTAGCCGGGATTAGCACATATACAATAGCAATGGTCTGTGAGCTGATGACAACATGCTTGTCCACACGTTTGGATATTAAATGCTGGCAGTAATGTAGCATTCTTGTTCCAGAAATTATTGCCATAAACTGCCACCTCCCCCTGGAACTCTTCCTGTTTTTACTGTTTTTACAGAATGTAAACATCAAATTGTTTTTCAAACTCGTGGAAGTGATTCCAGTAGGGTCCTTTTCAATATGTCAATTTTTTCACCATGCCATTATTGCCCCTTTAAAATCTACCACACGAAAAAGTGCCACAAAAAAATCGGAAAAAGGTACGGAAAATGGTGATCATTTCCACAGTCTTGGCCTAATACCTAGAACAGATATATCCTGTCTCTTAACTCATTTAAATCACTTTTGAAAAAGAAAGTCACGGAGCGGAACCCCGCCTTGTTTTAGGGGAAATATTCCCTAAATCTAACAAGAAAGATAACACTAGCTTCTTTTTTGCGGTGATCGTCAGATTTTCCTCTAGGGCAGATAGGGCTAAAGCAACTGGCGCGTGCATCAATGTGGAATGCTAAATATCAGCCAGAGGCAGGGTGTCTTGATGAGTGTTGCAGCAGATGTGTAAGAAGGGTTATCCATCATACCGCAGAACAGAGGAAAGGTTTACCGGAACGAAAATTATTTTCAAATGCTTAGGGCAAAGAAAAATGTTTCAAGAATTTCCAGCATAATATAAGTTGGTTGCGAACGTGGACACTTTTTGACAGGCGGCTTTCAAATTCGTGTTGTATTGCAATTCCTCAGAAAAGTGTGACGGATGAAGCTGAATGACTTATGACGAGAATGGTATTCCAGGGAGGAAGTTTTCATTAAATGTCATACTGCAATATAGTAACGCGGTTTCTTCCATAGTGCGGATAATAATTTTATTGTGGATCGTTACTACTCAAAGCTAAGACTAAGATAATACACTAAACACGCATCTTTTTATGTGAACTTTGTAGCGTCGAAATGCAATGCGAAGTATAGCAGTTTAACACTCAAGCGACCATTCAGGGGATACGTATGCGATCTACAATTTCACAGGAATCGCCACTATGCACTTGCCTCCCGAATACTAGCAGTTTGTCTATATGATACTAGGGAATAGTAGTATAACTAGGGCTCAAGTATTTTGCCTTGTCAAAAGATAGATATACCATTGCAATTTGCCGTACCAATTCAGTATATTTTAATCATTGCTGATAATCAACACGAACTCATGATATATTCACAAAAATACTTAATCATCGCTGAATATGCGATTTCCTGGAATCTTCAACAGATGAAGGGGCCTATTGGACATGCCTTTTGAAAGAACAGAGGGAATGGAAATCAAACTACCGAAATTTGATTCCTTCTGAAACTCATCTGACAGTTTCTGAAAATTTTGCCTTGATTTGTTTTTTTATTTGGGACAAATCCTACTTCTCGGATTAATGTAACAGGGAACATCTTAGTCATCATTCTTCATCAGGTTATGAACATTCGACAGAAACTTTTCAATTGGTACATCGTTAACCTGGCAGTGGTGCCAGACCTACTCGTATATAGACATTTTGGCTAACTTATCAGGTTGCTACTATAGAAGGTGGCCGCTGGGGAGACGGCATGTTAAGGTTGTCATAACTTTGATCTACACTGCAGTGTATATCTCTGCTTTGATGATAACTGTTATGAGTCTCGATCGCCTACTTGCGCATTAGATAAACCAATCCAGTACAAAATTCACCACCTTCAGCAAGAACGAGATCATTTGTTAAGGGGTCTACTGGTGTATGGATAGTATATTAGATGTATACAATCCTATCTTTGGTTGGTCTACCTTTATGCGGTTTTTATATACGTATAAAGAAGACTATTTGTAACGATAAAGGTCTGGCTATATTAAAGCCATGTTGTCCTTATAGTCATAATCCTAAGTGAGAGGATGGAGATAAGAGATAAGAAGGAACCCACACTTCCACCATTTCGATTTAATCTGTTTTTTATCCTTTACCCTCACAAAAGGAAGGATTCAACACGACACCTTTGATCATAATCCCGCTGGCCGCAATCGATGATCGCTGAGCAATCATTGCTGTAGAATATTTTGAAAACTCTATTTCCGAACCGTAAAAGTGTAAACGTATATTGCATATTACAACATGTTCCGGCTGTATTCAGTGTGTTTCATCTTTAACTCTTAACTCTGCCACAAGACTGCCCAGTGGAAAAATAAGGATTAAAGTTTTAACTAAATTTGAACGTTGGACCCTGGGGGCCGCCTTGGATTTTCGTTGGGCACCCATGCTCGTTCCAGGGGTTCTGAAAGTGCCCCTAACGAACAACCTTTTCAGTTAAAAAATATACACGCCCTAAATGGACGAGCTTTGGTGAAATTATACTAGTTTTCAGTGAAAATATACGCCTAACGGTACAGCAGTAATATGAACAAATCATTACTGTGTCTATTTTAAATATATTTTCCACTAGTTTATCCAGTTATATATCTCTCCTTTTGAAATTCCACTTATAATTATTTAAACGTCTTTACTTTACAAAATATTTTTTTTTTTGATGAATATTGTAACATTAATTTTACCTGTACTGCATTATTTACACATAATATCATATTTTTTTTTTGCTGTAGCCATTCTTTTGAACAAATAAAAATTGAAGATTAAGGTATTTGCATTGTAGATTTATACCCCTTTAGCCTCTGTTCTCAATACATAAAAAAGATCATATCACGTAAAATAGCCATATACAAGAACAATGACACTTTGTGCTAACGCAAGAAAAAATCACCCTAAGGGCGCTTGGCTGATATATTTAGGTTAATTATCCTCTTTATATCATTGAACCAGTCACAATCACAACTGAATTTGTTACTCTACTCTCATCGGGACTAGAACTTGATTACTTTGAATTGATACCCCTAGCGTTTAGTCCCCGCATTTGCAACACTGAGTCCCTCTTTTTTCGGACCGGAGCATGGGTTTTCCCTACCAAAATCCAGAACCCCCCCCCGGGCGTGTTTGTCTTTTTCACGGAAGCCGCCATATATGTTTGAGTATTTATTTCGCAGCATTCAGTCAGCTGATTCGCTGATTCCCGATAACCCGGAATCTTTACGCAATGAAAGAAACAACCATGAACTGAGAATTTTCTCTAGCGAGAAAATCTGAATAGGAATTAATCATCGGAAGGACCACGTGGAATAAATATGAATAAAATTGCCATGTATGGTGGTCAGATAGATCGTTCAATACGTCCAGTTGTGCGATGAGCTTCCCCCTCCTTCTATATCTCTTTCTTTCCATGGTGAGAGCAACCCGTTTCATGAAATAACGTGAACTCTATTGACTGAGCTCCACCACAATTCTTCTTCTTCAAGTTCTCATGCTCTCATTTCGATGTCCCTTTAATTTCCGTTTTAAGTCTCTGGCCAAGTTATGACACGGTGGTAGTAGAGAAGCGCGGGATGTTAAAAAGTATATTTTCGGACTCAGTAGGCTCCGATCGTATAGAAATTCGATTCCCACATCGATAATCGTGTCAAAGTAAGCGTCCAAACTGCTTTGTAGCAAATCTGTTTTGGTAGTTGGTTAGTTGAATGAGCCTGGTTTGGCATCGTAGGGTTGTTTAACGCTTTATGGATGGTTTTAATCTGGTAATAGTGTTGTGTAAATGGGTATAATAAAAACCCTCCATATAGACCTTTTCTTTTTTAAGGCTAAACATATATACCAAAATTGTTAAAGAGAATCACAAAAATAATTTGATGGCTCAGTTGCATGGATTAAACACCTTTTCAAATGGGAGTTTCCTCCGTACCTGACGCCATCTGTTGCCACACTTTTTTTCTGACACACTTATGAATTCGTAAACCCTTAACGGATAAACCCTGTTTATTCATAATGTGTCAGATGGGTCAGGTACGGAAACTCCCCTTTCAAACAGGGGAGGGTTACTGTCGTGAATACACTCCACATGTATTTAAGTATATATAACCCCACTTATGTACGTGGATGGCCCCATTCGATTCGTTAGTCGATTTACTCCGTTACAATGTTGTTTCCAAGGTAGAAATTGAAAACTAAGTAGTGTTTGTCTTTGAAAAATAAGTGTGTTTTCTCTTACTTGTATATCTTGCTGTAGATCACCGCAACACAAAAACTCAACCGTTTCCGTTTTAAACTTGTTTTTGTTTTTGCAGAGACGATTTTCCAGTTTAATTGCATGTCTTGGATACTGATTACATGATTACCATTCTATTTCATGAATGTACCAGTTTTCCAAGAGACAACCCAGTCCTGTATGAAACAAACATAACTACATCCATCCAGGAGTGTCAATGGTTTTTGGGGTGTAATAATATATAATAGGCTGTTTTGATATTAGAGTGTAGCGGTTGCGCATGGCTGAACATAGCGCCTAGCTCTGTAATCCATGGCGACGTATGTTCAAGGGTTATTATTTTTGATAGGAGATTACCTTTGCAGGGGAATTTCTGGAGTTTTGTGTACGAGGTGTACAAATACAAAACTCAAATTAAAAGCACGCTGAAATTCTCACCTGAAAACTGGATGTAAACCAAGTTGAGGGTGTTAAATTCGGAACCCAATGTTATTGCATGCTAGGTAAAATGTTTCCAATTCATGCGTGACATGACACTGCTACTATTACTGTTTCATGGGCTTCACTAAGGGAGCATTATTTTGCATTGATTTGCATTTTGAACATGTTGACAAACAATTTAAGATAAGCTTACCCGATGCTGGTAAGTACTTCATTGAAAAGTTACCCACACTATGACTTGACCTGCATTGACAATATATCCTATTGCTTATTCTTTGCCTAGAGATGGCCAGGGCACGCTAGTGTTGAAAAAAAACCATGTGCGCTTGGCCGGATTCGAACCGTCGACCCTTCGTATTACATACACGACTCTCTAACCGACTGATCTAAAGCAGTGGTCGGTTTAAAAGAGCGATAGATATCATCTATAGTGTTAGGTTCGAAAGGTTGTCTTTACTACGCCTTCAAATGCTTTGACACTAATCCCTTTAAACTACAGTATAGGTCCTCACTCTCTTGGATCGATTGCGGCTGTGACCACGGAGATACAGAAATGCTGCTGCTTTTGCCGTATTGTAGTTTAAACGGTAACGATATGAATAGTTTTTGGTGTGTCACGTGTCAGTTACCAGGTTCCGTGTCGGGATCCGGGTATCATTTGCTCTTCGGTGGGCGACCGATATATATAAAAAAAAAAAGAAAATCCGACTATTTTAACATCAGGTCTTACTGACCCTCTGCCCAAAGTTGCTATTATTTTTTTTCCAAAAGACCACCGTTTATTATGTCTAAACAGTACAAATTTTCACGCTTTTTCCTCTGATTCAAAACCGCCGTACTATGACGATAATCGGTTGTTTTTTTTCCATGTAGGGATACGTACTGCATTTTACCTGAATGGTCCCCCGAAGCAAATATAAACCAATGCCGTGACGTCATCAATCTTTAATTTTATTTTTTTCCAAAATTGGCTGTTATTCCATAATAAATTTCCTTTTTAAGATTCACATCGTATATTGTTCTTTAATAATTAAGATTCAATTGTCCCCGCATGACTGTGAAAAAGATGGGTCCCTAAGTCTACCCACTGAACATAGTCACCGGCTAAATACCTTACCGTGGACTGTAATGATCAGACGGATCCCCGTTTTAGTTTTAGCAGCTGACGCCACTTCGCGCGGCTGCGGGGTTATGCGTCAATACAAAAAGCCTGTCTGGCCAGATGGCCTGAAGAGTTTTTTTCAAAAAGCCCTCAATGTTTTTGAAATTTCCTGATCGATACCGGTACTTTGTTTCCTCAAGACAGAAAGACGGCGTACGGATATCGGAAATATACAGACCTGGGAAAAATCTCAAAAACCAAATAATTTTTAACTATTAAGTATTATTTTGTTTTAAGAAGGTGGCAGCATGTAAAGTATAATCGGTAGTTCACAATTTCAAGTGCTATTTAATAATTGTTCTTTAATTCCTATTATTAGCTCAACTATTACGTTTGTTTCTAAAAGCTTCTCTACTCGTTACGTAAGTTTTTAAAAGGATCGGTGACGTGACGTCATTCGCTCAAAATAAATTACGAGGTTTTAGAAAACCGGTGCATGCACATGCATATGCGTAATTCAGTGAGAGCGCATATGCCCACCTGTGGTTCGAATGTGATCGTATATCGATCGAGTGGACTTTGACCCTTATGCGGTCACATTCCTGAAACACAGCTGGTCATGGGCGCTCTCCTTCATCACCGCATCTGTACATTGCATGCCCCTGGTTTTCTAAACCTTGTAAAAAAAGTGTATTGTGGGAATGTGAAGGGTCGGATTAATTTCATAAATAACGTTTTATGAGAGCACGTAAAAAACGGGTTTGTCAACAGGCTAAAAATTGTTTTGTCGCCCGTTTGTGCTTTGCAGTAAATTTTAATTCTGCCGTTCGATATCGTATTTCAATAGGTGCATTCAAAGCGCCACTCAGTTTTCGCTCATTATTGAATTGGTTGCTAATGGACGCATTGATTATCGTACATTGGTAGCGGTTCTGTTTCAGTGACGTGGTGTTTTCATCACCATGGCTCTGTATTCATCACCTGCGGACGTGTGGTCAGTTTTTTTCTGAAACTTCCCTCCTTCCCTCCTGCCCATTGGGCAATCCTTTTTTGCTTCATATTTGGGGCTTGCCTTTGGTACTTTTATTTGAATTTAAACATTCCCAAATACATTTTAACATACACTATATTATAATATTGACTCGTCTCGCTCTCTCTCTCTCTCTCTCTCTCTCTCCATCTAGCGCTCCTATATTATATAGATATAATATATCCTATATAATGACGTCGTAAGATTTGGTAGTTTGATCACAGACTGTATGGCATTGAAAATAACACACGTTTCGGGACCAGTGGTCCTTTATCAAGTGAAAGACTAGGAATTTTTGTTTACGTTTCAGACAATAAGGAAGGCGCAAACCAAAAAAGTACCCATGTGAGCGCCGTGAAGCCGCCTCGCGCAATGGGAGCCTACCGCAGTGGTCGCGCGGGGGGTGCTGAAACGTGAACAGCCTGAGAAACAACATAAATCTGGGTATAATGAATCAATCATAATAGTACAAAATAAGTATATAAAAATAGAGTTACAAATTAAACATATTGAATTGGCTGTGGTTCATTTTCAATATGGTTGAATGTTCCTAATTTTGAAGATGAGACGGTGCTCAGCGGGATTCTGTCTTGTTGCTTCCACGGCTGCGATGGCCCGCCCACTTTGAATGGTCATTGATGTTGCAACCTGATGGACTGTTGACGATGGGGGCACGGGGAAATCCCTCGCAATTGCGTCTTATAGAGCGCAGATGCTCGGTGAAGCTGTCAGCCAAGCGACGGGAAGTCTCACCGATGTAGAGGTTGATGAACTTGGTGCAGCTGATGGCGTATACCAGCATTGAAGAAGTGCACGTAAATTGATGGTTATGTAGAGCTTCCCGTCGGAGGGAAACTCTTCCTACATAACCAGTAGCTTCTTCTACATTACCGAGCTTCTTCTACATAACCAGTACTTCTTCTAAATAACCAGTAGCTTCTTCTACATAAACAGTAGCTTCTCTACATACCCAGTATGCAGTAATACATACCAGTAAAGGAAGCTTCTACCATAGCGTCGCTTTAAAGGACCATTGGTCCGAAAACGTTGTGTATTTTCATACCATACAGTACGTATCAAACTACCAAATCTTACGACTATATATATATTCCAGTTAATCGCAGCATACGCCTTATATCTATATAGATATACTAAATTTACAGCACCCATCAATAATTCATACAACTATTAATAAATTATATATATATAATATATATATATATATATATATATATATATATATATATATATATTACAATTACAGCAATTAGCATTCAGATCGCATGTGAATTTGACACAATAAAAGAGAGGAAAATAACATCATAATGCAAACCCAAACTGTCGGTTAGTATTTGCCATAAAAAGATGGTGCATGGTGTAAAGCGAACTCTACGTCCATGTTCGACGTCACGATGGGTAGCTATGACGGCGCGGATGGAACAGGGGAATTGTAGGTGCATATATGTTGTATCGGAACTGTGTCGAACTTCCCCGACAAATACAGCAAGAAACTAGTAGGCCTATACAGGGATGACGGCCTAGCGGTATTTGATCAATCACCAAGAAATTCGAAAGATCATTAGAAGAAATTTGTAAGGTCTTTAAAGACAATAGCCTAAGGATAACCATTGAAGCAAACAAGGAAAACCAGTCAACTCTTGACGTCACATTTGTCTTAGAACGGGTGCATTCGGACCCACATTACACTAAGGCCGAATAACGAACCCTGTACGTGCACATACATAGCAACCACCCGCCGTAAATTATCAAGAAATTTCACACCCGGTTGGACCCCCCCACTCAACACAAGGACTTTCCACATATCTTCGACAAGTTGCGCATTCGAACGCAGCCACAGAACCATACCAGACAGCACTCCGTAATAGCGGCTATGACCATCAGCTAATCTTAAATGAGAATCCACCCAAGAAGAATCGCCAACGCAATCGGCAGATTAATATTGTATAACCCCACCAACAGAGCCAACGTCCGGACCAATATAGTGCCAAATTTTTGCAACTGCTTAAGAGAATGCTTCCGAAGGGGCACGCGCCTAAGGACAAAATATTAAACCACAACACCATAAAACTGAGCTATAGTTGCATGCCGAACATGTGAAGACCATCAAGCAGTCCCATAACAAAAAAACATGTTCGGAACAAAGAACAGAGAAGATCACCAAGCCACAAAGATCCAGAATAGGAATGCAACTGCCGCGAGAAAGAAGAGAAAGGACAAATGCCCACTAGTGCAAAATGGCGCACCGAAGGTCCTGTCTATCAAGCACCTAACAAGAGAGGATACCGGGAAACGCGAAACTAGTCGGACGAACTGAAAACCCGTTCAAAACCAGGTACAGAACCATGCAAACTCGTCAGAAATGAAGAGTACGGAAAGCACAGAACTGAACAAACACATCTGGAGCTTGAAAGATTCCAATATACAATTCTCAATTAATTGGAGAATTCTCAAACAAGGTAAGCCGTACTCAAACATCACAAAGATTAATCTGTGCTACAGAGAAATGAGATCCGCTTTTGAGTCCCGATTGGCAAATTAAAATTGGTCAACTAATAGATGTACATGTACCAGTATGCAGACACTATGGTAATTGCTGATTGGTACAAGATCCGCCTTGGGACTCGGATTTGGAGGTTAAATGGTTTTACATTATATGGTGTTATAAAGTATTGGCAGATCGGTACTAGATCAGCTTTGTGGTCGGCGATTTGGCAGTATAAACTGAATACATAGTATTTGCAGGTCGGTACTGAACCGCTTTGGGTCTCGATTTTGCAGGTCAATGGTAATCAAATGGGTAATTCGCGTAATAAACACCAGATCGGTCTTAGATCGCTTTGGGTATCGATTGCTGGTAATTTGAAAGTCTTATATATGGGAATGAGTCAGCAGATCGTTATAAGATCCGCTTCGGGTCTAGATTGGCTGGTAAATGTTGTAGTACTTTATGTGGGGTAGTGTGCCAGCAGTGCGATATAAGCTCGGCCCGGGTCTCGATTTGACTGGTGTAATTAGTAATTGTATGTGTATTTTATCGCAGATTCTTTTATAAGATCCGTTTGGGTCTCGATTGGCGGATAGATTAAATGGTAATTATTTGTATACTTTATGTTTCAGGTGAGTGTCAGCAGATCGGTTATAAGATCCGCTTCGGGTGTCGACTTGCCTTGTTAAATTTGTAATTGTATGTTTATTTTATGTGCGATCGGTTATAAGTTCCTTGTTCGGGTTTGTTTTGGCAGGTAGATTTTTATTCATGGGTTACGTTCCATCATATGACACAAGTATTTTTTTAATTAGTTGATTGGTGAAGGCGGAAAAATGCCTTGAAATTTTGTAATCTTTTTGATGTTATATTTCTATGTCAAAGCCATAGGAATTTAGGGACAAAGTGTGGAGGTTTAGGAAGAAACTGGCCTGGATAATTGTACGGTCGATGGCATGATCCGCGTTTGGTGCTTTTCCAGGAAATTCTCCTAGCCATCCAATGAGGTATGGATACAGATAAGTATGGTAACCTTAAAAGGCTATAGGCGACATATTTGTCAGACCAGTTAAATCTTAACAATTCAGGTTCATTTCTGCAAGTATGCAAATGATTTGTTTTGATAGCAAAATAAATTGACCATTGTGGTTCCTGCATGTGACAGATGATCAGTTGCAATCCGGGTGTTAAAAATGCCTATTTCTTTAGCTCTGTGGACAATGAACGTCCTCTGAGGGTTTCTACGCCTCGCTACAAGATTTTTAAATAACCAATTATACAGTTCAAAAAAAAGTAGGTTCCCCCTGACAAATGTGCATATTTCTAGACAAGTTAGGCTCTTAAACCCTGTTACAAAAATGTAAAAGTACACGGAAATGTTACGCATTTAATGGTCAAGAAAGTTTCACACAGCAGTTGACCTTCTCACTGAAACGACGTCATTTATTAAATTTGATTTTACCCATCTGCATAGGGCTTTAACAGTCGAGAAAATCAAGTTTTAAAGATTTGTTAAAGATTCTTTTTCCCCTATTACTAAACATCCGATTCCCATAAATTTGGTACCACATGATTTCTTAGAGTTTCTTCTTTTCATTGGTATCAAATTAAGTACCAACATTCCCATTATGACCTCACTATGACGTCATAAGTTGAGGAAAGTATAAAAATACTGGATATAGGATGGAAAATTAATATTTCGCAACATTTCCGACTCAAAAAATGTAGCACTAAAACTCTCTGAGTATAAAACTAGTCATATCCCATTAAAGAGAGCAAAAACCGTGTGGAAATCGGATATTCCCAACTTTTTTGGTGAAAAAACACACTTTCTCGTATTCTACACGTAATTCTATTCTGACGTAATTCTAGGCATGTTGGTACTCGTTTTGGTAGCAATGGAAAGAAGTAGATTACCATAGCTATCCATTGGTACCAAAAATCAAGTGTCTGTTGGTATTCCTGGTTGTCCCTAGCATGTTGGTAATTCTCCGTTCCGGGATTTTCTCGATTGTTAAATCCTATGCACGAAAGTGTCATTTTTAATTCGTCATCAAATTTAATAAATGACGTCATTTCAGGGAGAGGATTAACTATTGTGTGATTTTTTTTTGCACATTACATGTGTAACATTGCAGTGAACATTTTACATTTTTGTAACAGGTTAAGGAGCCTTAACTTTTCCAGAAAAGTGTACCTTTGTCGGGGAGGGGGGGGACTTATTTATTTTGAACTGTTTATAATTAATATAATGGCAAAACAATCTTTTAGCTTATCTTAATAAAATATACTGCTTTCCCCGTGGTTATAGTAGACTGTCGAAGTTAAAGTAGTGGAGTTGGTGAAGTTGAAAAGATTTATTTTGTTGCCTCTTGAAAATAATCTTAGTAATATAAGCCTGAAACCTCTGAAAGTCATAATAGTGTATGTTTGATTTTATGGCCCAAAGCCGGGAGTGGCCATTAAGCCTACTGTGTTATAAGTAACTGTCCTAGATATAGCAAATTATTCCATTTTAATCCATAGAACCAGGCCTGTGAAACTCCTATATTTAGCACGTTCAAAGCCATGGAACCACTGTTATAGCGCCCCCCGCGCAGTATGAGGATAGCATGGTTATGATAATAACTTGGGGTAGACTAATGAAAGTCCTATATGATTGCCTGTGATTGTAAAATATGTGGAAAGTAATTATATCCAAAAAATCGTGATTTCGTCGTCTTAAAAACAGGAAAAAAGACATGAGAAAACAAGACTTATCAGATAAACATAGCTTCTATCTTGGATTTAGATTTTATCTTCTTTAATAGCGTCATTGAACATGTAAATGTTACAATTTGGACCACTCTTATCGGGTTCTCATAAAGTCCACTAACATTTGAACACTGCCCTCAACATTGAGGGACAGTCGGGCCGAGGCTTCACCCAGACGGGGTGAGTTTCCTCTCCCATTATTATAGACTCCCTGATAGAACCAGATGAACATGTCTATATACCTTTTAATCCCCGTATGAAACCTTTACAAAACTCACTCCTGTTAATTTACACCCCTTCACTTCATCTCAAAATGATCAAGGATGACAAACTCGCATCAACAAGATTTGTGCGGTGAACTTTATATCTGAAGTGTGAAACTTCTAATATTATCGAGTGCAGATTGTTTTTGTTTTGATGATTGAGTTCACTCTCAGTTTATATAGTTCATTGTGCGATTTATAAGTTTCAGGAGTAATTTTCTCTTGACTGAGGGTGAGTGTAATCGTTTATTTTTGTACATGTGTATGTCACCATTGCTGTTGTGTTTAACTATAATATTGCTGTACCTTGCCTTGTAATTCTGTCTTGTCACATGTATTTTTTTATTGTCCTTGTTGTGAAGTTATAGTAAATAAAAAAACCCTTGAGGGTATGAAATATATAAAAAAATAGAATCAGCAGGTCAATGTTGCACAGAAACCATCAAAACATTTTGTGCAGAGTCATGGGCCTATCAAACGTGGTGGATATCGTGGTGCTGCGCCGGTGTAAAGAAATGGAGTGTCCCCTATGAGAGAGTGTCCCAGCTGCCATGTCAACATGTACGGAATAAACCGTGACCTTGTAGATGAGGCCATTTGGGTACAAGTGATTCGTACAGCACTCAATGGAGAATACAATGCCTAGATGGGTGGTAAGACACTCAGTCACGCGGACACTGTAGTTTATGACACCGGCATCCACCACTCAAAATATTGGATGCCCATCTATTATGACACCATCTAAGATGGCTAACACAAAAAATCTCATCTCAATCTAATTTTAAGATATGAGGTAGCTAGCTTCTACCATAAAATACTTCTCACGTGATTAGAAGTTTTGCCAGCACTTTTGATATGCAGAGTTGAAAGATCTTAGCAGTACTATTACTACGAGGACTTATAGTTATAAATTTTACTACCGCATTGTGCTCAAAAGGAGCGTAGTCTTTAGAGCCAAAAGAGCTCGAAAAGTTTATTCTATTTTGTGATTTTAAAAGTGGACATTTGCGACAAACGGATTTGTGGAGATTTTATATCAAGGAACCTTATACTGCAGAATATTGTGTAGTCAAGGGACCTATAGAACCTTGTCGTCTTGAACTGTTAGACAAGGCCCTATAGAACCTTGTCGTCTTGAACTGTAGTCAAGGGACCTATAGAACCTTGTCGTCTTGAACTGTTAGACAAGAGACTATAGAACCTTGTCTTTGAACTGTAGTCAAGGGACCTATAGAACCTTGTCGTCTTGAGCTGTTGGCCAACGTTATCATCAGGACTGCTGAAAAATGAGATTAGTTACTGAAGAAGATACCCACGGATTTGTTATTAGGCAGTCTGCAGCGTTACTGCTTCAGTGCTCACTTTGTCATCATACAATCGCGATCGTAGTATGTCAACCCTGTGCGAGACATAGGCCGGTGCGAAAGAAGATGGCAAGGCGAGTAGAAATCTGTGTATTTTACGAATAATGATCGTGCTAAATTTGACTGTTTCCTTTTTTCAGTGATGGATTTAGTCCCAGTTTAATAATTTGTTAATTTTTTAAAACTTTTCAAAAGTTTGGTACGGGTCCGTTAAGCATTCGTTTGATCAAACAAAGACTCTGTCAAAAACATTAAGGCCTTTTTAGTGCAAATTGAAGTTCAAGCTTTCATTCATATAGAAATGGCAGCGGACCAGCTTATTTTCTGATCAGAAAATTGTGTTTGCGTTTGACGTAATTTGACGAAGGTTAAATGTACCGCCATGATGAAACTAACGCAACAATTCGTGCAACCCCTTTTGTTATGCTAATATCCTTCCATGATTTAGGCGCTCAAGGACATTTCGTACATCTTTGAGTGATCATCAAAAGAGACAATTGACTGACAAACACCATGCACTGGGACTGAAGCCATACTCCTGTCGGTAAAAAGAAATCGGATTGGGATTCTGAGGATTATTTGCTTTGTCCTTTCTTCAAAGCAACCGGATACTATTCACATCATGACATCATTGGTCAATTCCCATCGCTCGTCCCTGGTGAATGCCATACGCGACCAACATTAAAGTTATACAATTTTGTTTTGTTTCAATTCGCTTGACTGGACAAAGCCGTTTTTCATTATTTTACCTCAAGATTAATGTCAATAATACTCAAGATTATTACTTCTTGTCAGGTCCAAGTTTAAAAAAAATCAAATTTAAATCAAACGATGTTTTTCAAAATAATGTGTGCCATTTGCCGGTTAAAATTTTCGCATGTTAATCCGTATGTAAATTTCATTATGTTTACTCTATTAATTTTAATCGAAACAATAAATTGTGCATTAAACAGCGTAATTTATATCATCCCCATGTTTAACATTTTCTTTGATGAAACTCTTTTGTCACGTTGGTCGAATTGAAACTCCAACCATTTTATTCAGGGTTAGAAAGGCAACGTACGACTTTCCTCATCGGTGTATGCTAACTGCTATCGTGGAACTTTAAAGGTATAAGCCACCATTTTATTGAAATCGCATTATTATTGAATTGCAACACTTTTGAATACTCGACTCTTATTTATTAGCCACCCCAATAGAGCGGTCACGTCTAGATGAGCTATGATATAAAGTAATATTTTTATCTGGTAAATGCAATTTGATCGACAAAAAAAATAAATAAATTGTGGTGCTATAAAAATTCAGTTCATTTGTGTACTAGGCTTATTTGTGTTTAAAGAGACATGAGGACATTTCCAGAAAGAAGCGCCCCCAATTTTTGCCGAACCCGGGTTTTTTCATATTTGGAATGCTTACCAATGTATTAGATCACACCTGAAGTGAATAAGCCGAATACGCCGTCTTTATGTAATAAGATGATGATTTAGTATTTTTGTCGTGCACGACAGAAAATCAAAGCATGGTTTTCTATAGGAACGATTACGATAGCAGGCAAGTTCAAAACAATGTTTACGGTTTTCTTTTGTAGTTGTTTGTCCAATAAACCTTCGAAACGTTCTCGGTAGGTGGTCTACAACCGATATAGTGCAATTTAAGAAAAAATCGCATCCTCAAAAATCTCCTCCTGTCACTTTAAATGGTATTTCTGACCTTGATCTCACGTGATACCGTTAACAAAAGGCAACCAGGTTTATTTCAAAATAATAGCACCTGTTCCGCAAACTACCTGCTCATTTACTCAACAAAATATGCTATCACACCGCTGAACAGAATAAAACCACCAGGCTTGCTGTTAGATCAACTTAGTATATCATCCTAGCTCATCTTCAAACTTCGTTTTACCCATCTGCATTCTTCGCAATGACTTTAAAGTTGGCAGTGGTGGTCTTTGCGACCATATTCGTGTCATCTCACATTCATTCAGCTTGCGGTCAACAATATAATATCCCTGGATTTTCCTTTTTTGGCTATGGCAAATGGGGAATCGGTGCCTGTCCAAAAGTCACACCCATGAAAGACTACGATATCACCAAAATGTACGGCAAGGCATGGTATATGGTAGCACATTATTCAGACCCAACATTCCTTGATCGTCATTGTACGGAACTAGAAGTCAGTGATGGCAATCCAGGTGATGACTTATGCAGAGTCTCCGGCGTACGATCCAGGTGGAATATGATGATGGAGTGATCAAAGAAGCAACTTTCACTCTATTGCTACCAAACGAAACTCAACACTCTAGTGGATTGACGTTACCGTAAGTTTCATGCAATTTTTATAGTAATCCAATATTGGTATAAAATGTTATTGGGCGTAAATCATCCAATTTGATCATTACTATTATGTTTTGGGTCCAATATTTTCCAAAACCTGATCC
Source organism: Ophioderma brevispina (assembly GCA_023653785.1). Classification (NCBI taxonomy): domain Eukaryota; kingdom Metazoa; phylum Echinodermata; class Ophiuroidea; order Amphilepidida; family Ophiodermatidae; genus Ophioderma; species Ophioderma brevispina. The sequence continues at coordinate 84,504 of JAMKCH010002801.1, forward strand.
ATACAAACATAATAATGAACATTATCAGTTTTGAGTAGTCCAGTATGTGAAAATATTGGATCCAACATGATAATGATCAATTGGATGATTTACGCGGCTCAATTTATTGGTATAAGTTTTAAAATATTGGGCTCGGACTGCGTCTCGCCCAAAATTTTTGCAACTCAATAGCTCGACCAATTAATTTGGGCTTACCTCCGTTAATTTTATATCATAATTGAATTATACTCTCTTCGCACTTACTCTGTACCATGTGTTCATAAAGCCATGATCGTGTAATTAGCTCAATCCTTGAATTTTAGTTTACCTCGGCCGACGTAAGCCAAACGAAACACAATTGAATTGATTCTTTTGACTCCCTCATAATGCTAGCTTTCTTCAAGAAGTTTGGTGACTTTTAGACTAATTGAAGCTTTGTGGACGACTACAAAACTGAAAACCACCTCCATTTTTGCCGGTCCACCCGGTTCAAATAACGACCTTTCTATTTTAGGTTTATGCGGGTACAGATGCATTTAAGCGACTTAATGCCTAACTTTCCACGCAAGAAACACGCATCCCGATACCTTGTTGAAGATGTTGAAAGTTAGGCATTATGTGTATTATGCATCTGCACCCGCGTAAACCTTAAAACTAATGGTCGTTAATGTAACACGGTTCAACCGCAGATAAACCGGCGGTTGAATTTTGAAGACACCTCTTAATAGGTACCTTTTAAAATGACCATCAATTGCATGTGGAAGTTTTAAAATGTTGTAGTCAAAGTTAAATCAGCAAGATTTGAGAGTGTATCCCTGTCAGTGGACTTTTTACCTCGCTTTCCCCCAACAGAAATCACAAAATCCTCGTGTAGGCTTATTTATGAGAATAAATGTTACTCTATAGAAGTATGAAGAAATTATAATCTCTCAAAATCTCAACCTCCCCCATTGCAATGTCTGGTTACGCCCCTACTAGAGGACAAAACTTTGGCCCCAAAAGGCCACCTAAGGTTTGATAGCCTTGATCAAGGCTGTCTGCTAATAACCGACAAACGTGTTATTTTTGCACACTGTACTGGATAATTACCATTTATCCTCAGTTGGTTTGAACATTTCAGGTTTGAAATCAGAGATTTAGCTTTTTTAGGGCTACCCTGTCGTGAGAAAGATTAAATAAACACAAAAATGGTACACTGCCTGGTGGTCTGTTGTGCACACTGGCTGGATCCAGGATCCTACAAGCCTAGGTATAAAACCACAAATACCTGTTGTGGTTAGGTGCAGTGGTTGTGCTACTCAGAGCGACAGCCTTGATTACATTGCTTTGTGGTTTTAACCTTCCCTGTATAAAACTATCAAATTTTTGCAAATGCAGAAAAAACCTCACAGACTGTACAAGGCGCTCTGCCTGAGTTGAACTTATTGAACTCGCTAGTGGAAGCATGGAACATTGGCCAGGTGAAATTGGAGACCTCAAATTAGGTGTTTAATAGAGTGAATTCTCACCATTTTTTCAGTTTTAGGGAGGGGTATGCTCCACTTCTTATATGATGACATTATTTTTATCAGACGTGTGAACCAATGAATGAAGTTGGTAGAGCGCCTTGAACAAGGCTATAGGTTTGATTGTTGCATACACTTTGTTGTGGATTGTTTTTAAGCTCAGTAGTTGTGTTGTGTGAAATTGAGCATTATAAAACTTGCTACGTTTTTCATAAATTGGATGTGACTAAAATGTTAAGTAGACAGAATTGCTAAAATAATGTGATTGATGATTGCTTACATGAGACTACTTTAAAAAGGGATGCACTCTGATGTATATATGTAGTCCATATGTACCTTGGTAGATGAATAACTGCACCTATATCCCTAGGAAAATTTAACAATTACTGCAAAAAGGGAGGTAGCATTATCTTTCTAGTTAGATCTAAGAGCAATTTCCCCCTAAAACATGGCAGAGGACCGCTCCGTGATTTTTCAAAAGTGCATTTAAATGCAGCTAAGGGATGTTAGGGATATAGCCCGCGATATGGTACCATGCAATTTGGTACACTGTGGATGCCATGCAGGTACTTCAAAGGTACAATTTTGAAAAATCTGTAGCTATGATCTTTTTCTCATATGTATCTGGATATGACATCACTTAAGGGGCATTACGTAATCCGCAGCCTCATTCCCCCGACCTACCTAAAAAGTTGAGATTGTAGTTGAACCGTTAGCACCTGCCTAATCTTACATTAGATTCGATCTACTCGGGAAGAAATCCGTTCTGTTCGTTAACATACAGAAATTACAAACCATTGGCACCGTGGTAGAATCGTTTGCTCAAAACATCGCATAATCAACTGAAATTTTGAAGAAAAAAAATCTTTTTGAGGATCTCTAATTAACCGTAAACCAAATGTGCTCGGATCACGAATGCACCTTAAACTCAATCTTTTTTCGTTTTGCTCCTCTTTTTTGCAGACGATTTTCCAGTTAAATCGTACGTCCTGGATACCGACTACAATGACTACATTCTCATTCATGAATGCAATCAGTTCCCAAGAGACAACCCATTCCTGTATGAGCAGAATAATTACATCAATTCAAGACAACCTGTTTGGCCAGATGGTCTGAAGAGTTTTCAGAAGGCCCTCAAGGTCTATGAATCCTTCAAGATTGATACCGGTTTCTTTGTTCCCCATGACCAGAAAGATTGCGTGCGGATAGAGAAAAATCTTGGAAAATAATTATTATGAACTGAGAAGAATCTAAATCAAAAATATTACTAAATCAAAGGATTAAATTGTATTTAAGGTGGAGGCATGTAATTAAATAAAATTATACGTGGTAGTTCATATTTAGAGGACATATTTAAATGTTGTTCTCTTACTTTGAATCTTTCAGGATCGATACCGGTTACTTTGTTTCTCATGAACAGAAAGATTGCGTACGGATATCGGAAAATATAAAAAACTGAGAAAAATCTAAAAAAATTTAAATCATTAAAGGATGATTGTATGTAAGGTGAAAAACATGTAAAGTATAATCGGTAGTTCATATTCAAATGCTATTTAAATTTATTCCTTTTTTTACTTAGATCAAAACGACGTGTACGTGAAAGACCATTAAGTCACCGCTTCCTACCATACTACAAAGAGTTGTAAACTAAGCAAAAGACGCCACATAAGCCAACGATTCCTAAAGGTTCTCGCCTCGTTACCTTGAGTTCCGGCTCAGTGACACATGAAGTCTTCGCCTCAAATAAAATTACGAGGTTTAGAAACTGGGTGCATGCACATGTGGATGCAGTAATGCAGTGAGATCGCCCATGCCCAGCTGTGTTCAGAAATATGACCGAATCGAACGAGTGGACTTGAACTTATGCGGGTAACATTCCTGAACAAGCTGCGATGGGCCCACTATCATTTGGCATTACTGCATCTGAATGTGCATGCCGGCCCCGTTTTCTAAACCTAGTAAATGTATGGTGTAGAATGTGAAAGTCATGGATTAACAATAAAGATGGCCAATGTATTAGATTTACACTGAAGTGAATTAAGCAAATACACCGTCCCGATGTAATAAGATCATTGAGATGTTGATTTTGCATTTTCTGTAGGGCCAGGGCCGACAGTTAGGATTTTACGGGGGTTGCGGGTCTTTGGTAAAAAGTTGACCCTTTTTTTGGAAAAAATGGACCCCTACCCACGAACAGGTCCCATTTTCCGCCAATTTTTGGATCGTTTGACCATTCTCATCACCAAAAAAGTGGCTTTTTTCTTATTGTCTCTAATTTTGGAACCTTTTCCCCTTTTGGAATTTGGGGGGGGGGGGGGCGTCAGCACCCACCGCACCCTCTCATCAGTGTAGTGCACGACAGGAATATCAAAACCATGCTTTGCAATGGGGACGAACGATTGTGATAGTAGGGAATTTAAAAATGTTTTAATTTCAACATTTTGACCTTGTTTGATTCACTAAACCCTTCGGAAACATTCTCGGTAAGGTTGTCTACCACTGACAAGTGCAAACTGAGGGAAAGGGAAATTTGTATCCTAAAAACTCCTTCTGTCACTTTAATAGCTGAGGTTTGGGCCTGTCTAACCGATGTTGGTTTTACAAATCCTCCTAAGGGTTTTCTACGCCTCGCCAAAAGATACTTAAATAAAAACAAACCTTATAATCAATGCAAAACCAAATTTTAGTTATTCTTATATAAAATATATGCTTGACCAGTGGTTTTAGAATAAACATGTCAAAATAACAGGTCTTTGGGTTGGTGAAAGTTCCAAAGATTTATATTTGTTGCTTTATGACAATTATCTTAGTAATACAAGCCCGGAATACAAGCCTGAATTACCTCTGTACGTAGTTATAAGTTCATTGCCTTCATATTCAGAAGAAAATGTATATGAAGAAAAGTCTGTGTATGTTATTTTATGGGCCAAATCGAGAAGTGGTCGGCATAGCCTACTGTGTTAAAGGTAACTGTCCTAGATATAGCCAAATTTATACCATAATCAAGGGGGGTAAAAACTAGTACAGGGTAAGTTTGAAATCAAGTCAATTGTGTTGAAATGTACAACAGTTTGTTTTTGTTTTTTGTCTCATTATAAGGATTACAAAAAGGGTATAGTTTGTATTAGGTTACCACTTAGTACACGGCTAGAGGTATGATATGGTTCAAGGTCATTTTGGGGCAAAAAACAAATCCAATGCTCAGCGTTGGTTGAAACCGGTGTCAATTTTTTTGCCCTGGCCTATACTGATGCAGAAAAAATCATTTTCAATTCTTTGGGTGACAGGCTCTGATACAATTGATGGTCAAGTTTTGGTGACCCACATAGACAATGTAGACCATAGTTTATATTGTGCCCACTAATTACGAAACCAATGCGAAATCATTGAAAACAAGGCAAGGGACGAAACAATTGACCACAAGTTCACAAAAATTGGAAACATTGCCCCAGGAGGACCTTGAAACTTAACAGGGCGTACCTTTTTTAACCTAAAGGTTCAGAACCTAGACAAAACTATACCTTTTTTACATCCTCATAATGAGCAAGTACATTGGTGTGACTTTTAAACACCAATGTGACCTGGATATTCAGATTTACACCTGTACTAAGTTCCCCACCCCCCTTATTTTGCCAAGTTCCCCGCATTTTCCTAGAGGTTGTTGCTAATGATACCTTAGCTTGGCGTAGCCGAGCCTAAGAAATGATTTAAGCGGGAATTGAAAAGCTAAAGTGTCTTTACACAGCGAATCAGAGTTAGAAATCTGCGAAATGAACAAGCAAATGGTACCAACAGATTACGTTCAAGGATTTAAACTCTTAAACAATTTGAGTTAGCATGCTACATCCCGGGTTGACAAATCTAATCACAAAGACATGGCTAATGCGTCCATTACAATTTGTGGGGGTATCCTTAATATCACTCCCCTTGAATTGTCCAGACCGGCCCCCTACGTTGTATCCTTGGAAGGTGTACGATGAGCTCAGGAAGTTAAGCTCTCTAAGTCTTGATGGACTGATGGTTATTCGAAATCCTTAAACTAATTAAAGAGTTCGCTTATGAGCTTAGCGGCCCTTTAACTTATGTGCTTAATTGCTCATTCGAAGAGGGTGTTGTGACTCACCAATGGAAGGTCTGCCATTGTCGTTCCCCTTCAAAAGGAAAACTTCCTCCTTGCATGAGACGATCGACCTATATGCACTGACAGGCCCGTAAGCCAGGAATTATGAGGGGGGTTGTGTGGAGGCAATTGCCAGTAATGCTGTGAACATTTTGCGTACCAAAAAAAATTTTGCGGCTCGCTGCACGACGCCGGTTGACCCAAAAATTTTTCACGTCCGTCGTCTCCAAATTCTGAAGAGCGGGGGGGGGGCAGGGGGGGGGGGGGTGGGTGGGGGGGGTGGGGGGGGGGGGGTAGGCAGAAAGAAGAAAAAAAATCGTCGCAGAGTTGAGAAAATATACAATGCACAACATCCCTTATTAAGACAAAACTTTAATTTACAACAAGGACTAAAACCTGGCAAAGCGGACCTTCAACATCATAAAAAGCGGGTACCTTTGTCATTTTTTTTGGGGGGGTGGTCGCACAACACCCCCGCTCACCCCCCTGGCTACGGCCTGTCACTGATGATATCTTTGACTAAAATGATGAAGGTTTCCTCGCTAAATGGGTTGTTCAAGATATCAAAAACAACATGATTCACACCAATTGGTAACAATTCAGGGTGGATCCTACCAATCCTTCATTATCTAGTCAAATTAATGCTATTTTGGTTTCTGATCAGAGACATAACGTTGGAACGGTAGTCCTCACGACACTTTTCCAAGGCCTTCGATTTCTTGCATCCAATATTGCCATTTGATAAGATGATTGCTTGGGGGTTCGGGGGCTATTGTTCATGGGATATGTAGTTTTCTCATAATCGTCGCCTAAATGTGTAGATACAACAAAACTTTGTCTGACTACGCTTTCCTCAAAGCCGTCTGGTCTCAGGTTACAAAATTAGGGCCCTATTACTTCCAGGTTGTCATCAATGATGCTGCCAGTAATTGCATTTCCTCTTACTGGAAATACGTGACGATCGGAAACGTTTGACTGAAATAGATCATGCCCACCGAGGAACGTCTAAATGCAGTTGATATTGATGACTTCCTGGAATGGGTCTTTTTTTTTTTCTTTTTTTTGAGGCCCAACCAGCTCAAACTAAATCCCAACAAATGTCAAGCAATCCAGTATGCTTCAGGAGAAATCCACCCAACCTCATCCTGACTGAAAATTGCGGACTCATCTTTGGCTTTGTTAAATCTGCTCTAAGTTCTTGGCGTTTGGTCAAGAAATCTAAAATGGGATACTCAAGTTGAAAATATGTGCAAGAATGCAAACAAGCGTCTTGTCAGCTTTCGTACTCTCAAACGTTTTTGTTTGAAACATCTGAACTTCTATTTGTGTCCTGTTGGTTACGTTAGAACACTATGGAAACTTTGAATATGCCGTGATCGGCATTCATCACATGACTGTCAAAACAATCTCATCATTGGAGAATTGTTCAGAAAGAAAAGCGGCATGTTAAAAAAGTCTTGGTCGTCAATATTGTTCATATGAATGTGCACTGATATTGTAAAACTGGAGATATCTTGTATACTCGGAGGGAGGGGGGCGCACTCCTTGCATTTTGAACGTTCTCTTCCTCAATCTTAGCATACCCGGGACCATGGCTTCCTCCACGTAGAGTGGAGATCCATGGCCAGACAATTGAGAAATAGCACCCACATCTCCCATTACGTCGCTCGCACTGGACGGCTTGATTGGCGAAGAGAGCCCATGCCATTACTACCTCAATTTGCTTAATTCCTCATAATTTCATTGGGTTTTGGCTGCTTTCTTTTCTGCATTCATTGCACATGGTGCTTTTTCCCAATTGTCTACTTATATGTTATTATGATTTAGAGAATAAAGATGAGAGTTTGTTTTTTTGCCATCTTAGATGGTGTCATAATGGATGGGCATCCAATATTTTGAGTGGTGGATGCCGGCGCAAGCCGGTATCACCACGATTAAAATATGGATTGCAAATCCATTATGGACACCATCTAAGAGATGGCCTCCAAAACAAAAAAATCTCTCTTTTATTCTTATACCCACTTCATAATTTAGATTGTGTAATTTTGGTTTTTTATCATATAATTATTTGTCAAAAATATTCTAACATCATTCTTTTTTTATTCTTTTAAATAATTGACACCCTCTTTAAAAACAAATGTTTCAATCCAAGGGACCACCAATTTATCGCGCGGTGATCGTCACGCTGCGTAAATTGCATTTGGTACCCAAAGCGAAATGCACGACGCAGCTAACGCGCGCTTGCGCGTGTGTCATGTATTCGACTACACAGCGTAATTGATGCACGCACTATCCATCTATACCCAGTAATGGATGGGCGGAGCTTTGACCTACTCCATCAAAATTTCTTGCTAACAAGATAATAAACCACGCCCACTGAATAGATATGTTATTATTTATCATGCCTCATTATTAATGTCACTTACTGTGCTGTATTTTTGTTGTTTAAAGCAATTCGACGTTTCGAGCCGCCGAGGTTATTGTTTTAATAAATGCTCATGCTCAGGATCAGACACTATGAGCTGTAAAATCTCAATCCCTTGGCACAGTTCAGTATCTTCCATTAACCAGATTGTATTTAGAAAATATACTCCATGGTTTTTGGGTATGAGATATGATACCCAGGATCACGCAAGGTCAGTTCATTTCATTGTATGTACAAGTAAAGCCATGAACGAGGCCTTGGTGGATGAGCATATTGTAAAATATCGTGGGTTGGACCCAAAACATTCTGTTCAGAACCTTTCAAATTATAGAAAAAACATTCTTCAAAACCTTCTTCCACAACCTCTTCTAGAATGGGATTCTCGTTTATTAACCCTACTAATAGATACGGGGAGGCACTCCCATCTGGGAGGGGAAGAGTATTGTAAAGCTGTTTTAAGCCCCAATTTTAAGCACCGCTTTCAAAAAAGACCCATATTTGAAAATGTCACCCCAAAGTACTAAAATCTTTTTGGAAAGGTTTACCACTGCCACCTAAAGACCCCTATTTTTTGGGGGGGAAAATTTTGAATCATTTTCACCCAAAGACCACTAATTTGGTAAATTTTTGCAAAAATTTTCTAAAAAGACCACATTTTTGGAAAATTTTTGATACAAATTTGTCACCCCGAAACCCCTGATTTTGGGGCATTTTAGATTTCTCTCACCCAATACAGTACACACATATCCTTTCATATGGACCCCCCCGCACAAAGGTATACCGTACGTCCGTTCATAGTCCATAGTAAATGGAGGTTTACAACCCAATTCTACTAAACGATACACGGATGCTAACATTGGCACGTTTACATACGTGAACAACGATTCAACGGGCAACATGTGGTGCTTGAAATGGCCGCGACGTTCCGCTTTAAAACTTTGAAAGCGGACTAAAAATGAGCAAAACAACAATCTTAAATGACAGTTAACACCTAGGGGGTGTCAACCTCAAAACAAAACCGTAATCTCTATAGAACGTAGTTCTACATCCAAATGGTAATGGTGACATAAACTTTCGTGGACACCCTCTTAGAATTTTTGTAAAAAATGGTTTAAATAAACTCTCTTTTTTTGCCCAAAATTTCACATTTTTGATTGCGCTGTTATTGGGTAGCAAAATTAATAAACGGCAGCATTTTCAGAAATAAGGAAACGCAGGCGGCGGTTCTCTTCAGTTAAAAGTATTATTAAGTGTGCCAAAAGAACGACTTTCTGCCAGCTCGGATTGCATGACATGCATCAAGAGAATATTTCAATAGAAAACAATAAAAAAGGTTATTTTATTATTGATTATTATCGGTTTGGAGAAACACGAGGAGTTGGGGCTGTTGTTGGCAAAATAACCCAAAATAAGGGACTAAGTTGACAGGCAAGAAGACGTGTGCTATACTTTTACCCGCTTGCTAAAAAATACCATTGTCCTCATAGCCTAAAATTGACAGTTAGGTTGTGAAGTGAAGGTAATGAAAAACAGGTGTGACAAAAATTCAAAGTCGTGGGGACAATTTGCATACGGAGCCATTTCCCACAATGGCAATCATCTTTTAAAGGCAAAAACACCTAGGAAGGCACATTTTGGTGGTTCCAATATTTCTCGGTTAAGGATGGTCATTAACATTTTCTCAAAAATGAATTTTATGCCAAAGGTTAGAATATCATGATTTTGAGAATAAAAATATTATTTTCATTTTATAAACTTTTGAGAAGATTGTAAAAATAACTACATGTTTCACATAGGAAATGAGAAATGAAATTTCTCTAATGGTTATATATTCGAAATTTAATGTGTTTACATGCCAAGCGACCTCTCTGGAAATCGCCCGATAAATAGCTGTGAATTTTCTTGGGGGAATGTTCCAGTTATGTGCAACGGTATAATTTTTAAGACAAAACTGATTCTGATAATTATACAATACAAACTGGCATTTTGAATAGCGCCTTCCACAAACAAGTGTCAAAGGCTGTTAAAAATAGAGAGTAAGGAAGTACGATTAGCTAAAACATAGTTACTACAAACAGGTATTGTAACAGATGAAACATGAGTATGAGACCCTAACACAAAATAAAATTAAAAAGAAAACAGCGGCATAATTTACAATCATGTGAGGCAATAACAAAAAACAGAAATTAACACACGATAAACTATTAGGAAATAGAGAAATTTTAGAGCTTCCTTTAAAGTAAACAATGGACTTGGAGTGGCGAACAGAGATAGGCAAAAGTTCCCTAGGCTAGGGGCAGCGCGCATTGCTGAAAACAGTGAGGAGGTCTTGTCATCTGCAGACCGCAATCCTGGCATGCCCAGAATATACAAAGAGAGGTATTCGGACAAGTAAGATGGCAATTGTCCGGAAATGCCCTTGTAAGTTAAGAAGCAACATAAGCTTAAAGACAACGCCCTCACTAATTGGTAGCCAATGGAGCGCTCTAAGGGTGGTGTGGCTGGTGTCCTTATATCAGATCTGAACACAAGAATGGATTGACTATATTCGGCAAATCTGAAGACACGATCTTGGCCGACATTCCATATAAAAGGAATTGACATAGTCAAATTGCGAGATTTAAAATCAGTGTGAACGGACGATGATGATGACAACTCTCACAGTGATTTTTAAAGCGGCGGATCCGGTAAATCTTGCGAAAGGTGGAGTTAACAGACTTAATGATGACCCTTTACATGTTCAGTCATAGACATTGTCTGATCAAAACCCGACACCAAGGTTTATAATTGCCAGAGGACTGGGGGAATCCACTTGTCCCGACCACTGATGTTAATATCTTTGAGGCGGACTTGTGTCATAGGATGAACATGCGCTGAAAAATTCTGTCTTTTCATCATTCAATTGAGTTCTGTTACAGAGCATCCACTCATGAGTTCATCAATACAGAGGAGTTTTTGACTGCAGTGTGGCATCACCATCAATCTTAGGATCAAAATGTCAAATAGAAGCTGCACATTCATCAAGATTTACATGTGGTAAGCAATTATTTGTTGCTTCCGAAGAGATGCGATCCCTATTGATGCGATACGTATTTGTGTGTTACAGTATGAAAAAGAGAGGCCCGACCACACAGCACAGAACCCTGAGGAAGACCGCGAAAGGGCCAGATGATTTGCTGTTTGAATTGATCCCCAATGCGCACACGAAAAGAAGCGGGGTTCTGCAGGTAAGACCCAATCCACTGTAAGGCAGTAACCTTGAATTTTGACAAGATCACGTAACCTATCCAAAAGAATGGCATGATCAACAGTATCAAAGCTGCCAGAAAGATTAGCAGCCACCAATAGCAACTGCCTTATGGTGCAAATTCATTGAGGAATCGGTCTGACAAGCAGAAGTGCCTTTCAGTGCTTGTGTGTCGTTATTTGTAAGCTGACTGAGAAATTCTCATTTTAAGTCATTTGAGACAAGATGATCCTTTATCTGGGCACGCATATTTTCTCCAACGAACTTAGACACGCAGCTATATTTGACACAGACGGCGATGTTTTTGAGCACCTTTTTTGTCTAGAGAAGGCTCTTTTTGAGAATGGGTGTTTGGTCACGGCCGCTTCCCCGGAGCTAGCTGGGAAAAACCAGTGAGGATAGACTTGTTAATGATCAGTGTTACTGGCTCAGGCCCCAGAGTTGCAACATTCTCCTTAAGTAACACCCCAATGGAATGGTGTTAGGAACCACGATTTTGATGGAGTTGACATAATTCACCTGGTTACCTCTTCAACAGTCACTGGATTTAAAAAATCATGTAATTGGAACGGTCTCATCACAGTATTGTCCCCCCCCGGGCTTGGATCATTATGCGAGTTGAGACAGGATACATTATCCAAGGCCCCGCTGATTTATACCTTGTCGCTGAAAAACCTGGCCACTGAGCTGCTTAGTTCAGTAGCTGATTACAGTTAGGAAGTGTTTAGTTTGGGGTTCAGAAGCTTATTCAGAGGAACAAACATGGTTTTGTTGTTAGCATTTTTTATGTTCTCTGGAATTAATAAAACCTCCTGAGCATGATGAAAGGAGTTTACAAGTCACTGCATGATTGTACAGTGTATGCACCAGATCGACACTATTTCTAGAGTTCTTTACCCATTTTCTCTCTAAACGTCTACGTTCACGGCTGTCTGGAATCATCAATATCCTTTATTAAACCAGGTGCTGATCGTGGTCTAATAAGCACGCCCGGAACGCTGTTGAGGAGGGGCATGGGAATCGAGTATACATCTTAATAAAGACTCCTCAAATTTACAAAGCACCGCATTCAACTGAGCCATCCGAAGAGGTTCAAGACTGGAGACAATCAGGTGAATGTAATTTGAGAAAGAGTAATTGTCAATATTTCTGTTATATTTGATGGGCACATAGTTCTCTTGAGTGGTGATTCTCTGGCTGCGAATCGTACAATTAACCAAACGATGATCAGAGCCAGGCACCCCCAGGCAAAAGGCCCCACCCAGCAACAATACCTCTTTCAGACGAATATTGATCAGGTTACAGACTGTGACCACTATGGGTAGGGCCATGGATATGTTGATGAAAACAATTAGTAGCAGCCAGAATATCCAAAAAATGAAATAGACACTCCGGTTTTGCGGGGAGGTTGACATGCACGTGAAATCACCCACAGGAGAGTTTTAGCGGGACAAGAGCAATCTCAATTAGGAGGAAGTATCAATCATTTTAAGAATTGACTTATTTTGAGACCTTTTTCCATGGAAGGTGGTTGTGGACGATACACAGGGATGAATCTAACACTAGTTTTGTTCATTACCACACAAGCATGCTCAACAGAAGGTGCGTTAATGCCTGTGGGTGAAGTTTGAATATTTTTAGGCAAGTTTTGTGGATCTTCTCTCCCAATACCAACCCCATGGTCCATCAACTTCCTGGTAAAGTGGCAGGGGAATGAATGCCCTCACGCATCTCAGCAAGACCACAGGATCGCTTTTCCGCCACCAGGTTTCAGTTATCACCAACTTCCACATCATTTCTCAATAAGGTCCTCATAAATAAGACCGTCGTTTTACGCATCAAATCGAGACCTGTCTTTTTCTGCTTTGTCCTTTTCAAAGCAACCAGATCCATTCTCCCTTGATACATCCTTTGGGGTCAATTCCAATCGCTCGTCCCTTGCGAATGGAGTAAAGGATCACGCTTCACCGCCATTGCCGTACGCCGACGACCATTAAAGGGATGAATTTTGGTTTGTTTCATCCGCTTGCGGACCAATTAAAGCCGTATTTTTATTATTTTATCACCAAGATTAATGTCATAATACTCTAGATTATTACTTCATGTCACGTTATTAAGGAAAGGTAACGGCCACTTTTAAAAAAATCCGTTTAAATTTGGACGGTGTTTTTCAAAATCTGGTGCATTTTCCGCATGTTTTATCATAAGTAATTTATTATTGGTTTTTACACTACTTCCAGTATTTTTAGAAGTGGAAACAATGAGTTGAGCATTAAAAACATCGTAACTTATATCAGCTCCATGTTAAACATTTTCTTTGACAAAACTTTTTTTGTCACGTTGGTCGAATTGATCAATCGCCGTATGCACTGATATCATGGAACTCTAGAGTTACAAGCCACTTTTTTAGAAATCGCATTATTATGAATTTTTCAAAGTAGTTTTCACCACCCCCATAGAACGGTCCACCTCTAGTTTTATTATCTGGTAAAGGTAATTTGCATATTGTTTTTGACTTCAAAATTTCTTCAGCCAATATGTATCTACAAAAGTAAAAGAAATTGTGGCGTTATGAAGGTCATTTCATTTTGCTACTTGCGGCTTATTGTTTCTGTCCTTGATCCTCTCGGGATACGTAACAAAAGGCAACCCGGTTTTCAAATAATACCATCTGTATTATCCGCCCGGGGTTTCCGCAAACTACCTGCACATTTACTCAACACAATATTCCATCACACAGATGAACAGAATAAAACCAGCAGGTTGCTGTTAGATCAACTTAGAATATCATCCTAGCTCTCTTCAAGAACGTCATTTTACCCCATCTGCATTCTTCGCGTGACTTTAAAGTGCATTGGTGGTCTTTGCGACCAGGTTGTATCATCTCACATTCATTCAGCTTGCCAGCCAGCAATTTAATATCCGGGATTTTCTTTTTGGCATATGGAAAATGGGGAATCGGTGCCTGTCCAAAAGTCACACCCATGAAACTACGATATCACCCAAAAAATGTACGGGCAAGGGCAATGTATATGGTGGCGCATTATTCAGACCCAACATTCCTTGATCGTCATTGTACGGAACTAGAAGTCATTGATGGCAATCCAGGTGATGACTTATGCAGAGTCTCCGGCGTACGACTAGTGGAAATATTAGAGGAGTAATTAAAGAATCAAACGTTCACTCTATTGATACCAACGAAACACTCAACACTCTACGTGGATGACAGTTACCGTTAGTGTGTGTATTTTATAATAATCCCAAATTGATACAAAATGGAGCTATGAGTTGCAAAATATTATGTTTTATGCATCTGCACCCGGGAAAACCTTAAAAATGTCTAGTTGTTTAATGGTCGTTAAGTAACGCGGTTCAACCGAAGGTAAACGGCGGGTGAATTTTGAAAATACTCTTAATATTTATCTTTACAATGCCATCAAAATTGAAGGTGAAAGTTGAGGATCCAAATGCTATAGAATTATTATTTGATTATGCATTTACATGTGTTTTATTAAGGTTCGTAGAGTGTTTATCCTGTTCAGTGGTCTTTTCCCCCCATTTTTACTTCCAAAAAAATCACAGAATCCGCTGTGTAGGATTACTATTTAGGTGAATATATTTATGTGACATAAATGTATTCTATATAAGGTATAAGAAGAAATTACCCCCCCCCCCCCATTGAGCAATGTCTAGTTTCCTTTTTGAAGGTCTCCAAATTAACTGAACCAAATGTGTTCGGATCACGATACACCTTTGAAATCAATTCTTTTCGTTTTGTCTTATTTTATTGCAGCAGATTATCCAGTTAAATCGTACGTCCTGGACACCGACTACAACGAATACTTGCTATCCATGAAGTATCAGTTCCCTAGAGAAACCCATTCTGTATGCGCAGAATAATACATACTTCAAGCCAACCTGTCTGGCCAGAAGGGCCTGACTGAAGAGTTTGTCAGAAGACCTCAAGGTCTATGAATCCTTTAAGATTGATACCGGGTTCTTTTGTCCCCATGACCACGAAGAAAGATGGTGCGGGCTAGAGGAAAAATTCTGAAAATAAATACTAAGAAACTGAGGAGAATCTAAGCAAAAATTATACCTACAAAGGATTAATTGTATTTAGGTGGGAGGATTGTAATTAAATAAAAATTATATGTGGTGTTCATATTTTATGGGAACATTTTAATGTTGTCTTTACTTCAAATAGTCCAAATTGGGCTCAAACGTTGTAACGTGGAATGAACGACATGAAATGCATCGGTTAATAATGTTGGATATGTATACAAAAGAAAATAGGACACGAAACATATAATAAGCAATGAACGTGGATGAACAAACGGTAAATATCAAAAACGAGCGAAACAGATGCCTACAGGGGAGAAAATCCGAATGAAAGTAGCCCTGTGTGTCTAGATTGATAGGAGAAAAGGTTAACTGCTGGATACAAACAGTTGCAAATATATCTTACTAAGGGTGGTTGTTGGTCTTAAGCCTGACACCGGCCACCGGCACAAACATTTTTTTTCGCATCGGCATCATACATTTCAGCCCACCCCGCATCTCATAAACAATCGCTAAAGTGGCGGAAGCATATAAAGATTGGCTGTTGTATTGCGGAGGGCGGACCATAAATATAAACAAAAAATAATAAAACCACCTCAATTTCATCTTACAATTTTGTATCTGAAATTACAAATTAAAGAGAAAATACAACCTTTTTAGGATTGTTCTGGGTGTTTTCTTTCACATTAAAAAGCAACAAAACTCTAGTCCTTGTCGCTACCTTGTGCAGTGAGGTCAAACATTGACGCTCGCTCGTTAATAAATACGTCTTGTACGCCGTCGTTCAAGTCAGCGCGAGCGATTTCTTGCGACCAAATCTCGTGTGACGGCATCACAGAGGAAGTGACACGGACTATAGTTTTTTCTACTTTTTCAAATGTTCAGAAGTCCTTGATTCGGCCCTGAGATAAGAAGCAGTTGCTTACTCTCCCCGTCTTTACATCGCAGGTATGAGTCCATTCTGTTTTAATGCTTTGCTATTAAGCGTTGCAATATTTTCAAATCAAATGGTTCAACGTGAACTATTCAGTACGTGCTTTACGTATTACAATTGATGTCAACGTCAGAGATACCCTTTAAAACATACACAAAAGCAATAATATGGTTTTACTACTTGATGAATCAGAATTGTTCAAGAATTTGGAATGTCCATACAATTCACAATGGGTGATAATAATAAATACACTAAAAATGTATAGCTGTATAAACTTTGTAGCTTTCTTACCTATCTATGATTTGGCTAAATGTACATATAGACTAAGTATACCAAAAATTTGCGTTAGACCCGGGGGGTTTAAAATTCCTTTTTGTGGAGTGCTGAGATACAATCCCAGCAAGTTCATATGGCACTGGTTCTAAGGTACCCTCGAAACACTAAACTTTGGCAGTACGGGTAGTCGTCGGGATCCAAATAGCTTTCTCCATAAATCTGTCGTCCAATGTCCCCCTTTTAGGACTACAAAGAGATACTTTTGAATCCCCAAACTGAAGCTCTTTGGCTTTCAAAGCGACAGCATACAACAGTTTTACTTTAACTGATTTGGTGGTATACATATAAATCCTGGCAACTGCTCAGATCTACCAATTCTGCAGATCAGACTACTGGCAAAGAATCTCACTTGTGAGCACTACAGCCTGTCTCAAAAAAGTGGTACAATCAGAAAAAAATCTGTTAAATAAGAAATTTCAAAATAAGTCATTCTTACTTGGCATAATATTAAAGAACAGAGACCAGGCTTTCCAATGGTGTTCGTTTCATCTTATTTGCTTTTGTCAATCCAGAGATATAATCAATTTAGTGCGATACATCAAAATCAATTTTGTGCCACTTTCATGCATGGGCAGAGTTGTTTCGCGCAGTTATGCCATGCTGTCTTGAAGCTCCAAAAGATTACAACTTGACAAAAGAAACAAAACACATATTAAAGTAAACAAAGGAAGTCTAGTTTTATCGACACAAGTTTTAATAGCCAACATAATCAGTTCAATAATAAATATCTTCTTTTCATAAATAATAAACAATACAAATATTTATTGCACGTCAATTAAATGGAGCTTTGAATTTATAACAAAATTGGTATCTGTTAAAATCATTCCAGAAGGAATGTAATTGCAACCAAAATAAACACTCCAAATCCAAAGAAATGGTGTAAAACATTGCACTATCTTTGTGCATTTACTAATTTCTGAAGTCAATAAAATTTGAATATGGAAGCAAAGTATCAAGGTGTTGGTATAGGAGTTTGCGTTTCATGATACTTAAAAAAAACCTCTCTCCTCCAAGTTGCTGTACGCTCATGATTCTCTTCTAACAAACAACAGTATGTCGAATGTTATTCACTTTATCTTAAAGCCAGAACTTACTGATCATAACTTCCACAATTACGTAAATGTTTTCGTATCTTTTAGAGTTTCTTTATAAAGTTAATCCCTTTTTAAAGAATTTCATATCTGTTCAAATGTGAATAACGTATGCTTAACTAATTCTTTCACCGTTTCATTCAACCAGAAAGTGGCACAAACTCGATTTTGGTGTTCCGCAGTAAACTGGAGTTATCTCTCGATTGAAACAAGCAAATGAAATGAAACAAAAAATCCTGGAAAGCCTGGTCTTTTCTCTTTAATGTGATGTACAAAATAGGCTAATAAAGTACCATCATGCATAAACATGGCTTAGGAACCTCTAGTAACATACAGAAATAAAATACTATTTTAATCACAAAATTGAGGATACTATATACATTATAGTATAATGTATATTAGTATATGTACATTATAGTAAAATGTATATTTACTATATACATTATAAGAGAAAATTATAGTATAATGTATATTAGTATATGTACATTATAGTATAATGTATATTTACTATATACATTATAACAGAAAATGATATGTGCAGTAAAATCTACCCATTTAAGAGCCAGGCTCTGGTAACGTCAAGCAAATATCAAAATATGCGGACAAAACTCAAAAAATGAAATTTCCTCAAACTTTGTGTGATAAAAGGGTTTAGGCTGCAACTTTAAAAAATGACATTAAACAAAATCTGTTCTGGCTTGTTTCCATGGCAACGGCCAGAGGAAAACAGTGGCTGGAAATTACCAAAATTACACTTACAAAGTGGGCAAAAGGCGAATTTTACGGCAATGTCACCGCAAAGGAAAGAATAGGCAGTATTTAAAATTACTATTCTCAATTAGTACCATCTTTACACATTTCAGATTTAGTGTTGCCAGTTAGAATTGCATCAAAATAAATTGCTAAATCGGTGTGTGAAAAATACCTTTTTTTCAAAATTCAAATTATTCAATTTTACTCAAAGTTTGAAGATGTATAAATCCAAAGGTAGTGATTTATTTTTCAAACCTTAATTATGGTGAAAGGATCCACCCATGGTTTACTCAAATATGATATTAATATTTTGGCTTGTGCAATCTCAAAGGCATAATAGGCCTTCAAAAATGACTATTTTGAGAATATTGTGTAAAATGATTTTAACTTATATTTCACTCTCTGAGACAACTAGAGGCATTATTCTGGTTTCTATACCCATGTTTTCAGTGTTAAAGAGACTATCTAAATAATTGTTAGAGACATTGAATCATTTGGTTTTGTCATTTTACCATGGCGCCCTCTGGGGTGGCCTTTTTGGCATCAATATGGCTGCCATACTGTTGTTTTGCCCGTAATTATCCTAGTGTATGATATTGTAGAGACATGGATCTAGTATCAATACCCAAATTCATGTTCAATGAATCCAATAAGAATGTTGATAACAATATTGGATCATTCAGTTGCTGTCCTTGGTCGTAGCAGTCAGATTGGATTTCAAAATTGGCCTCCAAAGTGGTTATTCTTAGCTAATATCCTAGTGCATGGCTATTATGACTTGAAAAGGCATGGTATAATTTTAGTGTCGGCCCCGATGTTTGCTTTCATGGTCAAGAAGAAATCTAATAAATTTGTTGACCATGTGTTGAAAAAATACAGAACGTTGTCAGTCCATGCAGTGGCTTATGAACAACGACACAGATTTTTGGCCCCCACAACACAATGTGTTGTGTGGGCTTATGTTATACCGCGTATGGGCGGACGGGCGAGCGGATGGGCAGCAAAAACATTAATCCACTCTTCAAACTAAACCGATTACTCAATGAACTTCTAACTTAGCAAGGTGTTAGAACATGATGAGGTCATGTGCTGAATACTTTTTAAAATGGTAATGATTATTAATGAGCTCATTTGCATATTTTGAAGAAAAGGCATTGATCCACTTAACATACTGAACTGATTACTCAATGAACTTCCAATGTGGCTCGGTAATAAAACATGATGAGGTCATGTGCTGTATACTTTTTGGACAGGTTATGAATATTAATGAGCTCATTGCATATTTTGAAGTGCTGTATATTTTTGGACAGGTTATGAATATTAATGAGCTCATTTGTATATTTTCAATAAAATGTGATTAAACCACAGTTGTAGGGGCACCTTGTTAAGATGGGAAGAGGGGTAATTTTAGAGATTTATTTGTAAACAGTGGGAAGATGCAAACTAATAGTAATATTGACTCAAAAGCCAAGTCAAGGTCAAATTGGAATTTTTACTTTTTGCAACAGCTATATCTCTTCAACGAAGCGGATATAAGTATACGATGTACACAAGCGTAGTATTTAAGATTAGCTAGCTCAGCCCAAATTTGGAAGTTAAGTTATATTCACTTTTACTTTTTGACTTATGGTCGATTGTTTTTAGAGCCATTTTTGACCCCCGTATTTAAATTGGGGCCAAGGTGATTTCTGTTTAATATTTGCAATCTGCAGCAAACGGTTATCCATAATTCCAAGTTTGAAGGATCTGAGGGGTGTAGATCTTAATTATGGCCCTTCTGAATACTTGAATTTCACACCGGTACATGTTTTTGATGTGACCCCCCTCAAATTTAAAATAGCTTGTAGCGTGAAAATGAAAAGACGTACAGAGCTCAAATGGTCAGAATTTCAGTTTCTCATGATTTTCTTTCAATTTACACCAAAAAAGCAGAACATCCATGAGGTTGATGTGTACTCGATTTGGTGAGTGAATGGGGATGGAATGACCCAACATCTATCCCTATACAGGACTGATATTTTCCACAAAAGATAAGCATTTCAATAACATCACACTGAATTCAGTCTGAAAATAGTCATTCAAATGAAAGGTATTTGATTAAAAAAAAAGAAGTCAAAAATATCAAATCCTTGAGGGGAACTACCAACAAAATTCTGTTCGCAAAATATCACTCTATAGGACCTGATATCTTGTCAATACAATATCTTAAAAAGCACTCCAATAACTAATCAGATGAACCCGCAAACAGTCATGAAAGGTATTTGAGTCGAAAATGGAGATTGCATGAGGGCCAAAAACATGAAACCCTTGAGTCAAAACTTACAAACAATCTGATTTTGGAAAATTCACCATATGTAGACCCTGCTGCTTTTTGTGATGATGAAACAAGATTTGGTGGTAGATTTCCATCAAGGATGATTTTGTTTGGACTTCTGAAAGGCTTCTCGTTAGTTCCAAACCTTCATTTGCATAACGTTTGCCATAAGATACAGCGGATGTAGTTTTTTTAGTGATTCCACCAACCATGAGATCCTATAAAGGAGGTGATATTGGCCAAAACAAGATTGTGTTTGTAAACCATGTGCAAAATCCCCCCCCCCCCCCATTTTGATCATGATTGTCTGCAACATCTAGATGTGTTTGGGTCAACCATGACCGATTGGGGCATCTTCTCACTGTTAACAAAAAAAAATTCTCCCAAAATGACATTCTCTTCCCCATCATAAAAATCTGGTTCTTTTTGTGTTGTGCAAATATCAGAAGCCATGCAGGGCATATTGTACAAGACCTGTCAGATTAGTGTCATGTTAAATGTATCCTTGGTACCCATAGAGTTTCTAGGTTACAATTGATTTGTTACATTCATATATCAACATTGGATGCACTGGTTGTGTGGGTTGTTTGTGAACTTTTTAGCTTTAAAATTTATGTTATGCTCACAATCTATCACTATATTTTAAGTGCAACAGCAGATCAAACCAAACCCCAGTGATGGAACCAACATTCAAAATCATTTTGATACAACCTGTATGAATTATTTTTTAGGACAGCCACTATTTTCCTTATGGTTAAAGAACAATATAGATGGTTAAAAGCTGTACATGAGATTATGAGTTGGAATTACTCGAAGACCTGGGCCTATATGTGATGTTAATAGAGGGGGGCTATAGAGGGTCGATAGGTTCCAGATCATTTTGACAACAGGAAAAAAAACGTAAAGTGCGAAAACCAGGGGCGCCCCGCACCAGGGAAATCCAAATGGCTGCCAAAATTACACAAAAAGTCAGTTTTTTGACCCCCAAACTCAATTATTTGGGTCAATTTACTTGTCAATGTGGTCAGCTAGCAATACCACAATTTTGGGTATTACGAATTAATTATGCAATTTTCGGCCTTACCATGGCCTTTGTTTTCATGACATTGCAGTTTTAACTCACATTTGGGCTGCGAGGGCGCTTTCCCAAAAGCCGTAATCCCCTGAAAATGTTATTTGACATTCAAAAGCTTTGAAAAGGGTGTGAATCCTAAACACTTCCTGAAATTGATTGGATGCTGTTTGAAACTACAAGATTTTTAATGAAGTAAAATACCCTCCATTGAACTCCTTACTATGAAAGTTTGTTGACCTCTTCGTATATTTCCAATGGGAGTATTTTCCTCGATTATGCAATCTGTGCCTATGGGAAAAATGGAAGTGTTAAAACAATGGTTTGTAATCTTAACAAAAATAATAATCAACAATACTGTGATAGCCCAGCTATTAAATTTCAAACTTTGCATAGGGGCTTCGTCATTTTGGCCAAGCGCCGCCTCGCAGTTCCAATTTTGACTAAAATCTGCAATAATATCAAGGAAAGAAAATTAAACGGACATGATGGAAATGAAAGTGCATGAATGATTCCCTATATGCCAAAATATTGGTATTGCCACCAAATTGAAAAAAGCTTTATGAGTTATGGTCAAAATATGAGTTTTTTAGATTTAGCGGCCATTTTGATTTTTGTCAGGGCCTGGTTTTTCGCACTATTTCGTTTTTTATTTTTTTAGGCATTCAATAAAGTCAAAGTCACTTCCCTGACCTTGTTCAAAGGTGTCCAAAAAAGTATGACCCAATTATGACCATCTATAGCTCACCTCTATGTAATGAAAAATGTGACTTATACATACAAATTATGTGGTATGTAGACAACATAAGAGATGACTCTTAAAGGCCAAAAAAGATCATAATGGACTCAACATGTTTTCAGAAGCCTTCTATGGCTCACTAGGACTACTTGTAGGTCAATTGTTTTGTTGTTTTTTGTACTTTACTTTTTTGTTCAATTGTGTGTGTGGTTTTCCCAGAGTCTATCGAAAAGAGAAATGATTAAAAAACATAGCTGAGGAGTAGAGGGCGCGACGATAACTATACAGTTGAGAATTTCACTTTATGGAATCCCCATTGCCCAATCGAGAAGATCGTGGCTACCCTCCCCCTGACTTTACATGCAGGCCAATTGAGGGCGCGATAACTACTCCCCGTTAGTTTTAAAAAAAAAAATTTTTTCTCATACGGGCGGCATACCTGGGCAAGTGGACTACTTACTTCACTTAGGGGTCGAGATTGTTAACGTGGGATTTCTATGGCCGATCCGTCCAAAACTTGCGGACACTAATATAAGTATGATGTTCATCGTTTGAACCAAATTGACCAAATGGCTAACAAAGATTTGCGGGGCTTGTATCTGGGGCGGTTGGGTTATCTCTTGATCGATATCATGAGCTTGTGTCCCGTGTTGGCTATGCACTACACCACCGTAAGTGCCAAGCATTTTGAATAGTTGGTGAAAAAGAATCCCACATAAATTTTATTCTTGAGAGGCAAATTATTGATCGGTATCAAATCGTAAATAAGTACATAGTCATTGTTATTTGTGCGAGGATTAGAACTGTTAGACTGGTATTAAAAAACAGGCAAGCAATCTTGAATTATCACAAGCAAGAGCCCGGGAACGAAGCATGAAGGCATGGAATCATTTCATAGTGAACGTTAGCCGTCACGTAGCGTTGCACGTCGTTCGTACCTCCTCCTACCTCCTTTGTAGGAAGATAGTAGGGGGGGGCTATTTTCGTAAAAGCGGAAAAGCCAGAGCAACCTCGGGCTCAGGGAACGTAAGTTTTCTAACCTCACCACCCGTCAAAACACAATGCAATGTGCTCTCAGCTTAACGCGTGTACCCTCTGCCTTTCATGATTCCACGCCCGTTTGATCTTGCACAACAGATATACACTGTGCGTAGCCACATACTTGCGGCATGGTACCCATAATACTATACTCTATCTGCTCGAAAAAACAAAACAGAGCGAAGGAAAACAGTCACAAACTTCACAGGTTCTCCACAAACTCCACAGATTTAACATGTTTAGTGCACTGATTCCATTCGAAAATTCCAATCATGTTATTTTGCATGCAAGTTAGCTACATTTGAAGCCGGTAGATCGATTTTCAAGAATGAAGGACTAATTTTCCGGATAGGTAAAGGTAGAGAAAATTGCACGTACTTTAAATAAAAATCACAGAAAAGTAGATGAAATTTCGTTTGGAAATATTAACCAACTGAATGTTTTATATCGAAGTGAACTTGCATTCATCAAAGATCTGAATTAATTTTCAATAAAAAAAAAAAAACAAATAGTTCGTCCGAATTCTTATGATCTCAACAATTTTGGACGAGTCCTATTCATTTGTTATCTTGAATGATGACATTTAACTATTCGAATCGACAGAATGTAGATTACCTGACCGCAGCGGAAAGTACATAGTCGATTTTTCGGGGGAGTGGTCACCGAACTTTCGCGGGTCACAAAACCTTAGCGGGGAATTAAGGAGCCATCTATTGAATGATTAAGATTTCGCATAAAAGCCGGTATGTGTAAACAGTGCCCTCTTACATGAAGGGTCCCTGAGCGTATTTTTTGTGGTATAATGCCATTGTCATAAGGGATCTAGGCCTAATTAAGCTTAGTGACGGCGTGAATTGCGTCACCATATTAGAAATAGAAGAATAGAAGAAAGAAAATGACAAGAATAATAATAGGTAATGATGATAATACTGGGGGTAAATAAGGTGGGACAGCACACAAAAATAAATTTTAAAAAGGCAAAAAACGACTATGGCATAGTCTATGGGCTCACAGAATGCAACTTTTGTGCATTTCCAAGTATTGTATGTGTCATATTGAAAATTCAGTGTTAAATCTACAAAACTATACAATTAAGTGACGCATTTTAGGCAAAAAGTAGTGATTTTGGAAGAAAGAGTAGAAGAAAGAGGACAATAGGTAAATGAATGAAAAACTTGCCAAATTTGGTTTTGGTGAGTGATTAGGTAAGCTCAAATATATTACAATAATTAGAAGTTAAAGAAAAAGTAATACCTATGATGATTATGGGCTTTCAAAGTTACACCCAAATTACGTCTTGAAAATATCAAAAGAGGGATTTGTTGTATGCAAGTTTCGGGAGGTTTATAATGCATGTGAAAAGATAGAAACACCTTTGACCAACTAGAAAAAATGTGTATAAGAAAAAATTTGCTAAAAGAAAAAAAAACAATCTCATCTTAGTCCTTAAGCAAAAGGATTTGTAGCTATTTTCTACTCCATTAAAAGTGGGGAAAATGCGTTCATTTTCTAGCCAATCTTTGTTTGGGTTGCCATGGCAACAGTTAAACCTTTGAAGTTTAAAGGCAAATTAAAAGGTTTTGACCAATGAAAACCCCACAAAAAATTTGAGAAACTTTCTCAAACTCCTTTTTTATCCCCCTGCTTGAAAAGCAGTAGTGGGATATTGCGAGGGTTGCTGAAGTCTGTATGTGTGTGTTCCGTTTGGTAGGTTTGGTTAGTTTTCGTTTTTCGCGTCCTTCCTTCGAAAAAGTTAAGCTGATTGTACAACCAGACTGGGGTTAAGGTTGCAATAG
Source organism: Ophioderma brevispina (assembly GCA_023653785.1). Classification (NCBI taxonomy): domain Eukaryota; kingdom Metazoa; phylum Echinodermata; class Ophiuroidea; order Amphilepidida; family Ophiodermatidae; genus Ophioderma; species Ophioderma brevispina. Next base: position 109,915 of record JAMKCH010002801.1, read on the forward strand.
GGGTTCATTCATGTGTGGATGATGTCAAAGGTCATGGACCAAGTCAAGGTCCTCTGAGGTCATGACCCAGTTCCAGTTTGGTTAGTTTTGGTTAGGTTCGTTTTTCGCGTCGCTTTCGAAAAGTTTAAGTCCGATTTAAACCAATTATCATGTTTTGGGGGGAGTCCAAGTGTGTGAAAATATCGGAATCCAAAACTGATAATGATAAAATGGATGATTTTACCGCCAATATTAATTGTATTCCCCCCGTATGAGTTTTAAAATATTGGCTCGACTGCGTCTCGCCCAAATTTTTGAAACTCATAGCTCGACATTAATGGGCTTTAATCGATCCAATTTTAGATCAGACTTGAGGTGAAGGTGCAATTGGGATTCCTTCATATGTGGATGATGTCAAAGGTCATGGACCAAGGTCAAAAGGTCAAAATGAGGTCATGTTCCAGTTTGGTAGTTTTTGTTTTTCGATCGTCTTTGAAAAGTTGAAGTCCGATTACACACCAACCTTGGGTCGAAGGTGCAAAGCAGCAATAAGGGTTTTGGTTCTTTCATATTTGTTTGGGTCAAAGTCACATACCAAGGTCAAAGGTCAATCTGGCCATGTTCCCCTTTGGTATGCTTTCATTTTTTAGAAACTGCTACATTTTAGAGATTTTCCTAGAAAATTATTGAATTTTGATGTCTGCAACTGACAACTGTGCCAACTAAACAACTTGTGTATACTGCCATTCTGCTCAGGGGGATCGCGCAAGTTTACTTGCTGTATTTTTGACTTTGTCCGCCTGTTGCTTGGTATTTGCAGGGCCTGCCTCTTAAAGCGGTGACGGCCAAGAAATCAAAAATTTAGACGTCTTCATTGGTTAAATACAGCGAATTTTTTATGATTGTTTTTAATATGATATCAAGCAATAAAACCATGAGTCTTTACCTCGGAGATGAAGATTTGCCTTTACAAGGAAAAAGATTTAAAAGAAGATCTTGTTTCCAAATCTTTTTCTAAATTTGAATTTAAAGATATTATACCAGTTTTTCTCATAATTAAATATATATTTCCCAGTACAGTAGCTAATACATAATCGGTTTTCGTTTTGTCTGGTTTAACATCCAGAAGATGGTTTTCGAGCTTAATCCCGATATATCTGTAACTTTACTACTGCTTACTACCAGAGGGTGTTTTGAACCAATCCCATAATGCATTGCAATGTGCCTATACTGGACTGTACGAAACACACGTCAGTACTTAGGGATAAAAAAGTGTTCCAAAAGTTTAAGAACCACATGACATTTCATGATCACGCTAAAAATTCCCTAAGTACTGTTTTGTGACCTAAAATCAGCATAAAAGTCAGTGTTTTTGTGTGTTGAGAATAGGATTTTTGTGGGATCACATGACCCTATTGAGGTGAAATTTCCCAAAACTGGTGCATTGTGGGATTGACTCAATACACCCTCTGGCTTGCTACAAAGGAGGCGTGTTTACTTGTACTTCACCAGCTCAGGTCTTTTCTTTCCAGCTTTCTGGAATTGTTAATTTAAATTGATTAAACCTATTGAAGCGAAATTTTAAATTTATGTGAATTAAGCTGGCTTGTATCCATCTCGTAAATACCGATATATCTTACTTTTACTTTGCAAAAATAACATGATATTAGAAGCTCCTGGTAAAAAGTGGAATTTTATAGTTATCTTCAATTTGACAAGTTCGAGTGAAAAGTGGTACCCTGCCGTAGCCAAATGGGTCAAACTACTGTTTTGCAATATTCCTTTCAATAATTATTCGTTTTCTTGATTACATAATCAACATATCCATTTTATTTTGAGTGCACAAATTTGATGTTCCAGTTAACAATTTTAAACCCCACATGCCCTTCCATGGAAACCACTGCCCCGAAGGAATTTTGCACGAAATTTATACCACACATGCAGGATCATAAGACAATAACAATTAAAGAACAAAATTGGAATTCCACAAATAAACCTAAAAATAGGGGCAAAGCATTATTTTCACATTCCGATAAAAATGAACACAAATTAACACGGCCTCAAAATTATATATGTGTAATGAAAAAGTTGTTAATATGTGTTCTAAAAGGTTCCTAACACAAATATACCTAACACAAATGATTTAGAGAATAAAGGTATGATTTTGGGAACCGGTGTCATATTATACAGTGTCCGTGTGACTGAGTGTCCTACCACCCATCTGTCGATTGTGTTCTTCATTGAGTGCTGTATGCATCATTTGTTTCAGCACTGTACCCAAATGGCCTCGTCTACAAGGTCACGATTTATTCCGTACATTTTGCTATGGTAGCTAGGACACTCTCTCGTGGGGGACACTCAGTTTCTTTCTTCTTCTTCTTGCGTATGAGGCAGCAGCTAAATATGTTGTAAACGTTGGAGCCAACTCACTGTTGATTGGTTGGGGTTTAAGAAATCTGTGTCCACCGGTGGACGAAAGGTAGGGCACTAATTGAGAATGTGATCCGCAGTCTGTGATGGAGAACCACATTGGCAGGCTGGCGATGACCGCAGCCCCCATCGGTGCATATTGCTATTGAAGCGACCGACTCCTGTGCGAATCCGGTTTAAGGGGACCCAT